>CM060967.1:180883750-180885415 GCA_030765045.1 Tenodera sinensis | reverse complement strand
AAAGAAAGACAGAGAGAAAGAAAGACAGAGAGAAAGAAAGAAAGAAAGACAGAAAGAAAGACAGAGAGAAAGAAAGACAGACAGAAAGAAAGAAAGAAAGAAAGAAAGAAAGAAAGAAAGAAAGACAGAAAGAAAGAAAGAGAGAAAGAAAGACAGAGAGAAAGAAAAACAGAAAGAAAGAAAGAAAGAAAGAAAGAGAGAAAGAAAGACAGAGTGAAAGAAAGACAGAGAGAAAGAAAGAAAGAAAGAAAGAAAGAAAGAAAGAGAGAGAAAGAAAGAAAGAGAGAAAGAAAGACAGAGAGAAAGAAAGACAGAGAAAGAAAGACAGAGAGAAAGAAAGACAGAGAAAGAAAGACAGAGAGAAAGAAAGACAGAGAAAGAAAGACAGAGAGAAAGACAGACAGAGAAGAAAGACAGACAGACAGAAAGACAGAGAGAAAGAAAGACAGAGAGAAAGAAAGAAAGAAAGACAGAGAGAAAGAAAGACAGAGAGAAAGAAAGAAAGACAGACAGAGAGAAAGAAAGACAGAGAGAAAGAAAGAAAGAAAGACAGAGAGAAAGAAAGACAGAGAGAAAGAAAGACAGAGAGAAAGAAAGACAGAAAGAAAGAAAGAAAGAAAGACAGAGAGAAAGAAAGAAAGACAGAGAGAAAGAAAGAAAGACAGAGAGAAAGAAAGACAGAGAGAAAGAAAGACAGAGAGAAAGAAAGACAGAGAGAAAGAAAGACAGAGAGAAAGAAAGACAGAGAGAAAGAAAGAAAGAAAGACAAAGAGAAAGAAAGACAGAGAGAAAGAAAGACAGAGAGAAGAAAGAAAGAAAGTCAGAGTGAAAGAAAGACAGAGAGAAAGAAAGAAAGACAGAGAGAAAGAAAGACAGACAGAAAGAAAGACAGAGAAAGAAAGACAGAGAGAAAGAAAAACAGAGAGAAAGAAAGACAGAGAAAGAAAGACAGAGAGAAAGACAGAGAGAAAGAAAGACAGAGAGAAAGAAAGACAGAGAGAAAGAAAGAAAGACAGAGAGAAAGAAAGACAGAGAGAAAGAATGAAAGACAGACAGACAGAGAGAAAGAAAGACAGAAAGAAAGAAAGACAGAGAGAAAGAAAGAAAGAAAGAAAGAAAGACAGAGAGAAAGAAAGACAGAGAGAAAGAAAGACAGAGAGAAGAAGAAAGAAAGAAAAGAAAGAAAGAAAGAAAGACAGAGAGAAAGAAAGACAGAGAGAAAGAAAGAAAGACAGAGAGAAAGAAAGAAAGAAAGAAAGACAGAGAAAGAAAGAAAGACAGAGAAAGAAAGACAGAGAGAAAGAAAGACAGAGAAAGAAAGACAGAGAGAAAGAAAGACAGAGAAAGAAAGACAGAGAGAAAGACAGACAGAGAAAGAAAGACAGACAGACAGAAAGACAGAGAGAAAGAAAGACAGAGAGAAAGAAAGAAAGAAAGACAGAGAGAAAGAAAGAAAGAAAGAAAGAAAGACAGACAGAGAGAAAGAAAGACAGAGAGAAAGAAAGAAAGACAGAGAGAAAGAAAGACAGAGAGAAAGAAAGACAGAAAGAAAGAAAGAAAGAAAGACAGAGAGAAAGAAAGACAGAGAGAAAGAAAGACAGAGAGAAAGAAAGACAGAGAGAAAGAAAGACAGAGAAAGAAAGAAAGAAAGAAAGAAAGAAAGAA
>CM060967.1:180708750-180876250 GCA_030765045.1 Tenodera sinensis | reverse complement strand
GAGAAAGAAAGACAGAGAAAGAAAGAAAGACAGAGAAAGAAAGACAGAGAGAAAGAAAGACAGAGAAAGAAAGACAGAGAAAGAAAGAAAGACGGAGAGAAAGAAAGACAGAGAAAGAAAGACAGAGAGAAAGAAAGACAGAGAGAAAGAAAGAAAGACAGAGAGAAAGAAAGACAGAGAGAAGAAAGACAGAGAGAAAGAAAGAAGAAGAAAAGACAGAGAGAAAGAAAGACAGAGAGAAAGAAAGAAAGAAAGAAAGACAGAGAGAAAGAAAGACAGAGAGAAAGAAAGACAGAGAGAAAGAAAGACAGAGAAAGAAAGACAGAGAAAGAAAGAAAGACAGAGAGAAAGAAAGACAGAGAGAAAGAAAGACAGAGAAAGAAAGACAGAGAAAGAAAGACAGAGAAAGAAAGACAGAGAGAAAGAAAGACAGAGAAAGAAAGACAGAGAAAGAAAGAAAGACAGAGAAAGAAGAAAGACAGAGAAGAAAGACAGAGAAAGAAAGAAAGACAGAGAAAGAAAGACAGAGAGAAGAAAGACAGAGAAAGAAAGACAGAGAGAAAGAAAGACAGAGAGAAAGAAAGACAGAGAGAAAGAAAGACAGAGAGAAAGAAGACAGAGAAAGAAAGACAGAGAAAGAAAGAAAGACAGAGAGAAAAGAAAGACAGAGAGAAAGAAAGACAGAGAAAGAAAGACAGAGAGAAAGACAGACAGAGAAAGAAAGACAGACAGACAGAAAGACAGAGAGAAAGAAAGACAGAGAGAAAGAAAGACAGAGAAAGACAGACAGACAGAAAGACAGAGAGAAAGAAAGACAGAGAGAAAGAAAGACAGAGAAAGAAAGACAGAGAAGAAAGACAGACAGAAAGACAGACAGACAGAAAGAAAGAAAGACAGAGAAAGAAAGAAAGACAGAGAAAGAAAGAAAGACAGACAGACAGAAAGACAGAGAGAAAGAAAGAAAGACAGAGAGAAAGAAAGACAGACAGACAGACAGAAAGAAAGAAAGAAAAGAAAGAAAGAAAGAAATAAAGAAAGAAAGAAAGAAAGAAAGAAAAAGAAAGAGAAAGTCATTTGATGCTTGGGCATCATGTGATTTAGATATTTTCAGAAGAAAGAAAGAAAGAAAGAAAGAAAGAAAGAAAGAAAGAAAGAAAGAAAGAAGAAAGAAAGAAAGAAAGAAAGAAAGAAAGAAAGAAAGAAGAAAGAAAGAAAGAAAGAAAGAAAGAAAGAAAGAAAAGAAAGAAAGAAAGAAAGAAAGAAAGAAAGAAAGAAAGAAAGAAAGAAAGAAAGAAAGAAAGAAAGAAAGAAAGAAAGAAAGAAAGAAAGAAAGAAAGAAAGAAAGAAAGAAAGAAAGAAAGAAAGAAAGAAAGAAAGAAAGAAAGAAAGAAAGAAAGAAAGAAAGAAAGAAAGAAAGAAAGAAAGAAAGAAAGAAAGAAAGAAAGAAAGAAAGAAAGAAAGAAAGAAAGAAAGAAAGAAAGAAAGAAAGAAAGAAAGAAAGAAAGAAAGAAAGAAAGAAAGAAAGAAAGAAAAAGAAAGAGAAAGTCATTTGATGCTTGGGCATCATGTGATTTAGATATTTTCATGACAAATGAAGTGTGTATGTTGAATATTCTGGCTGGGAAGTTCTCTTTGTTCTAATGACTTATATAACTGGTAAACTATAAGAGATACACAAGATATTACTATATAAAATATAGAGCTCGTTAAAACACAAATTATAATCCCTACTTTTTCCAACTGCTAAGTGCTATTGATTTGTTTGCTCTCCCCATGTTCCTGGTCATACAAAGAAAATGGAATTTAAAGCCATGACATAGCGACCAGCTCTTAAACCATTTGACCATCATTTAAGATCTACTGTAATCCCATTGTACGTATAAGGAAATATGTAATAAAACAGCAGAAATGTATTAACATGAACAAGATATAGGAATAAGTGTTTGTAAGAATAGCGAGTAGAGAAAGTAATGTGAGTGCAACACATACACTGTTTTATTTTTAGTCCTCTGACTGTCTGTTTAAACATTTACACTAATAATTCAATTAGCGCTAATTTGAAGCAGAAGACACGGGATGACAGGAACAAACAAATGCATATTTTGTTACTAAAAAGTATATAGATCAACATTCATTTGTTTACAATTTGAAAACCACCATTTTACAAATTTTAGTATCACTTGAGCCCGATTTGTCACAACTGAATGTGAAATAAACGTATTTCTACAAATGTTTATGTCAATTAATAGGTAGTAGGTAGATGTTTTGTAAGTGCACGTAGTTTGTAGTAGGTACTGAAAGTAAAAACGATACCTAGTGGTAGAGAAAGTGCTGTGAAATGAGACGTTCAAAGTGCGGTTATGTTACATAACGCTGGCTAATAAACATGAATGTTATCTTGTCGCAGTGTTATCTGTGTTTGTTGCTATGTATGTAGGTAGGTACATGATACATTCGTCTTTACAAGACCACAGAAAGACGAGCCAAAACCGCGAGTCAAACCAAGGACCACCCCAGCACGTCTCATTCACCAATCACAATGCAACTTAACCAATACGTTTACCTACAACATAGTACCTACTCAAAATACTACATACTTAGAGTAGTTTTACTTTCTCTACTACGTATAGCAAGTAGAGGAAGTATTGTATTCGACGCAAAAATTCAATGTCGAGATTTCACAGGAAATATGTTTTGAGGACCCCAGCATTTTTAGGAAAAGGTTCGTGTATGTCAGTCTGTGGACAACAACCTAAAAACGAAAAGTAGGTCAAAAACCAAACTTGCTATTCAAGTTTAATATCTTTCAAGGATGCGACATGAAAATTTCCAAGAAAATTCCTCCACCCTAAAATATCCTTTACGTGGAGAATTTTTCGAAATTTTTTAGTTTCTCGAAAATGGCTCTATTTTGAGTAAAATGTCATACGTTTAACATATTTTTATGATAAATGAAACGTATATTTTCAATTTTCTGGCTATAGCCTATTAAGTCCTTTGAGAGGCAGGCACAGTTGCAGAGGTTATTAATATCTGGAACTCAAGTGGCAGCCTTGAGTGGCCTTGGAGCTGTTTGGTTGCTTGTAGTGCATTGGGAAGGACACAGTCAGTTGTGTGTTATCTGGTCGCCAGTATACAACTTGCCTTTCGCTACAAAATGGCATCCAATCAGCCGCAACAAGAAATTGAGAGTGTTGAACACCTGTTGAATCAACACCTGCCGGCTGATGCCCTCAAGGAGGTGAAGCGCGTCTTCTATGGCAAGGAACTCAAGTCCCTGGACTTACCCGAGGAGGCCCTGGCTCTTTCTCGCACCCATAACTTCGAGCTCAAAGGCTATGGGTTCGAAGCCCGCACAGAGCAACTACGGGAGCCTCGTACTGTGAGAGTGGGCCTGATCCAGACGCAGATAGTTCGTCCTACGACAGACCCTGTGGGTGCCCAACGCGACGCCATGTTCGAGCGCATCGGCACCATCGCCGAAGCAGCTGCAGCCTGCGGTGTGAACATCCTATGTCTGCAGGAGATGTGGCCGTACCCGTTCGCGTTCTGTACCCGCGAGAAGCTGCCCTGGTGCGAGCTGGCCGAGTCTGCAGAGAGCGGCCCCAGTACGCGCTTCGTCCAGAGTCTGTGCAAACGCTACGGGTTCGTGGCGATATCGCCCATCATGGAGCGCGAGGACGACCACATGGACGTCATCTGGAACACGGTGGTCGTCATCTCCGACAAGGGCAGTGTCATCGGCAAGCACCGCAAGAACCACATCCCCCGAGTCGGGGCCTTCAACGAGTCCACCTACTACATGGAGGGCAACACTGGGCACCCTGTGTTCGAGACCCGGTTTGGTCGCATCGCGGTCAATATCTGTTACGGACGTCATCACCCTCTCAACTGGCTGGCCTTCGGCCTGAACGGCGCCGAGATAGTGTTCAACCCCTCGGCCACCCTGGGCCACTTGAGCGAGCCCTTCTGGGGCATCGAGGGCCGCTGTGCTGCTATCGCTAACGGCTACTTCACGTGCTCCGTGAACCGTGTGGGCACGGAGGTGTATGATCACGAGTTCACGTCGGCCGACGGTGGCCCAGCCCAGCACAAGTTCGGCCACTTCTACGGCTCGAGCTACACAGCTGCCCCCGACGGTAGTCGAACTCCGGGCCTGAGCAGAGTACGTGATGGTCTACTTGTCAGCGAGCTGGACCTGAACCTGTGTCGCCAAGTGAGAGACGTCTGGGGCTTCCAGATGACGCAGCGCCTTGACCTGTATGCAGATACACTTGCCAAATGTGTCAGTCCGGGCTTCAAACAGCAGATAGTGCGCGTGCGCGAGGAATCTTAATCAGACAGACAGATGTCACTCTGGCCTCGTATTCTACTACATCTTGTGGCACTATGAACAAGCATACTCACAGACTTTGGTGTCTATTTCTCTAAACTGTTCATGGATCTTGTACGTCAAAATATAAATTTAACCAGTTGTACAAAAAATGCATTTACCATGCAATTTTCAAAATTTCAAATTTTATATTCCTTATTAAACTACAAAATAAGCTTATTAAGAAGTACGCTTGCTTTTAAACATTCTTTGTTCAATTGCAAACGTCGGCTTTTACATAGACACACGCGCGCGCGCGCACGTACACACACAGAGACACATGCACACGCTAAGTTTCCGGGTCGCTGTCCATTTTTTGAAGTATTGCTACGTTCCCACAGGGAATGGAAATAGATTTGAATCCAATCCCATTATCAGTACGATCCGCGTTGATATGATGAATTCAATCCGGAACGAGATCGATTTGGATACGCAAGGCTCAAGCAAAAATAATTGAAGCTTTTATGTTGGTCACTTGGTTTATGTTGGTGAACCTATAAAATATGTTTTCTGCGTATTTTAAGTATTTTATGAGGTTAGTGAACGCTTTTCAGAAGAATATAGTTATAATATAGAAACAACAAAAGTGACTGTTGACACTTTCACTAAGAAATCAAAATGACGAGCGTGGAGCATGTTATAGTAGAGTATAAGTTATAGTATCTTGGGTGGATTCAAATCGATTTCAACCTGATAGGTGTTTTCATGCAAAAAAATTCGATTCGATCCCACTTCTAAGAGGACAGGACCCAAAGATTCAATTCTACAAGAATCCGCGTTTCCATGCAGCATTCAATCCGGAATGAGAACTCAAATCGATTTGAATTCTGTATGGAATGTGTGTGTGTTTGTGTTCAATGAATAAGCTATCGCCCTAATACCTTTCGTTTTATAGAGCAAGTATCGAGAAATAGTGGCATTAACCATCAATACCATTAAAATAATGCATATGAGATATACAAAGTTGATATTATTGTACCATTTTCAACTTTATCTAACGCACTTTATGAGAACGAATCTACCGTCTGCCCACAAGAACAAGGTGACCTGCAGGAATGTGCTACATGTCATATTTATATGTAGGTATACAGTAGTGATTCATATATCAGTGTTAACAACTAGTGTTAGCCAAAAGCTGCCAAATCTTATATGAAAATTCGCTAAAAAGTCGCTAAATGAAAATAAATACTATAATTAATTAAAATGTATTTATATTATTTTTCAGCTAGCAAATGTATCTAGCCACCAATTTGGATCCTCCAGAATTGTCCCTAAATATTAGAAAAGTCACTAGTCGCTGTGAAACACTCCAGATGTTGCGACAACTGTTACATACATATGTGAGTTGAAGCCCTCACCTTCTTCTGGTGGACAGACATCAATGTAAAAGTGTTACCATTCTTATTTCAGGTTTCAATGAAGAAGGCGCAATATGTATTGATGTATCTAAGCGCAACTTGTATGGTTCCAAAAAGTGAGGTTGGGAAGGAAGAAAAACATTTATCATGTTTCGTGGGAAATTAAAATCGATTTCAGTCCAATTGTATTTTCAATACGATGTGTTTACATATTGAGTTCAATCCGGAATGAGATAGATTTGGACACGCAAGGCTCAAGCGTAAATAATCTAAGCTTTTACTATGGTTAGGTATTTTAAGTAGGGTTTGAGGTTAGTGATGTTTTTACAGGAACATGTACATATATTACAAAATTGTAGAGACATTAAAAATGACTGTTTTATTACACTAGATTTGTTAAGACGGGCGTGCAGTGTTTTACAGTACAAGTTAGCATGTTTGGTGGATTCAAATCGGGTGTGTATTTTGAATACAAATGTTCCATTTTGAGCCATGCGTACATTGTCGAGTGCAGCTGTTTGAACCTGCTTGACTTGACAACAAGAGTCGTGCTAATAGGACGCGATAACAAATTTAATTTGCAAGGCAAGCAACTAAAGTTGCATCACAACCTGCACTTAGATACAAACATACATATTCAGACTTCAGTGCAATGTCAGAGGAGGCTCTGTTCATATGGCACCTCGGGAAGGGGCGGATCCAAGAGGGAGGATAGTGGGGTTTTACCCCCCCCCCTCCCCGCAAAAAAAAAAATGAAGTGTTAAGGACATAACTAAAGGAAAAAGTATTCATTTACTAGATTGATTATAAGCGAAATTACATATGTGTGAGTATTTTCGTGCAAATCTTATTTCACAATGCATACAAAGTTTTACAGACAACCAGCAAGCAGTGAATAAACGTAGAGAGACTGGAGCATAGACTTCATCTCTCTGATTGTATCCTTTTGCTACCAAACGTGTTCTGAAGCGTTCTGTATTCTGCTGAACTCCCATCCACACTTTACAGTTCACTCAGCTTCCACGAATCATGCTTCATGTATAGCTTCTATCCATTTTGTTGCATTTGGTGAATTAATGCGACTATGGCTCCTTGGTTTCAGGGCTTCCTATCAAATTTGATTCTACATCGACTAAATCATGCAAGCGAGGTGTTCTTCATCACTGAGAGATTTTGTTTTGATTCTTCTTTAAAGATTCAATCACGTGATTCTTGGATTCGCTTGATTTTCGGTATCCAGATGCGATCAATAAACCTTTCTCTGCTCTCATGGATAATTTTTGTTTAGGTACGTGAACAAATACACTTGGTTTTCTCCCTCTCCATATTTCATAAGGAGTCTTCTTGGCATTATGGTTATTAATTACCCTGTTCCTTATGATGTATGTAGGGACTCTGGGAGGCTGAGACCCTGGGCCATACTAGTGTTAGTTTACGCTGTGATACCTGCTGCATACGCTCGTATAATCCAGTTTGTGACAGTTACTGATCGTTACTAACTGGACGACCTTAGCTCAGTTGGAGGTGTCCAAGAAGGCGAAAACACGAGTTTGTCATAGTCTTAACCCGGATACGCAGAAGCAATTACTGTAGAAGACATTTGGGGAAAACCAAATTACTGTGTGATAGCAATTTCCTCTTGTAATCTACCTTGACCTTCAGTGGATTCCTGTGTGCAGAAGCTCATTATAGATTATACCATGTCACTTCCAAACAACATAACAGAAAAGGCGAAAATTGTACTGTAGTAACACCTGTTTAGTGCCTTGCTTTCAATACTGCTCATTTATACGTTAGATGAAGAGAAGATTCATTTCGTGCAAAAGCAAGATATATAACTTACCAAAACTGACTTAGTACAAACTTTGTAGGCTGAAAAGTGAAAACCAAGTTTCACCGGCCAACATAACCTATACGAGTAGTGCGCTAAAGTTTGCTTTTCCGGCATGTCAACAATCACAGGTCTCTAGTCCTTTCTTATTGGCTGCTGGACTTGTAACTGCCCTGGTTATCAATAGACGCATGTGTTGTGTAGGTTTCCGTTTAGGTTATGTGCTATCTTTACTCCACGTGCTATGTCAATCAGCCAATCAGCGACAAGGGAACGCGATGGAGCTTACTTCAGGGCAAACTTAAAAAAACAAGTATGCAAGTTGCCCAATATTGAATTATAAAGAAAGTGCGTATATAGAGAAGTGATTGTGTCAGGGAGTTAGACAAGGCCATTCCTTTGTAGGTACCTTCTCTAGTACGTATAGTACTCGTAAGTAGAGCAAGTATTACGAGTATATTCCACACATTTGTGCATGTGCAATTAAATTAATGTAATTCATTTTGTTTTCTCACATTTTGTGGTAAAATTCAGAATTTTCATGTAAAGTGAACTCATTGTGAAAATATATTATGCCGTCCACCAACATTTGCGATTCACGAGCCGCCACTGGATATAAGAATAGTTTGTACAAGAGTGAGTAGGAAGAGTCATGTGAGTGCAATGCATCGGGTTTGTCCATGTTGTCATCGTAAGGTGACATCCGTATATAACAAGGTACGAGGAAACAACACACCTTTGCGCAGAAACTAACAGTTGAATGAGAAATGCGTAATGGTTTCCGGGTGAAGCAACACGCAGCTTCTCAAGGTCTTGTAACTAATTAGGTTATGTTTTTGTTTTCATCCTTTGCGTAGCTTTATCTGCACGGAAAGATTTGTGGACACTCGCTCAATGGAAAAACATCTTGATGGAAAAATCTCCGTGTGTATAAACAACACGGCTTATACAAACTTGGTGTTTCAGTTCAGTATACCACACTAAACTCACCTCAACACAAACCATCTTCTATATGCACCAAGCTTCCAAGTCGAATCCAACTCGATTTGAGTGCAATACCATCCCTACTTCCATGCTGAATTTAATCCGCACGTATTGAGATCAATTTGGATACGCAAGCATTAATAATTCAAACCTTTAAAACGAACTTTTCTTTTTAGTGTTGTGCTGTCCACACACACACGCGCACGCGCACACACACATCGAATAGTCTTTCTAGTTCTCTTCATTGTGAATAACCTGTGAACTAAGTAGTAACATTCCGAGGATGGCAAGAAAGTGAATTTGACTGGTCCGAGGAAAAGTTTGAAAAGTACACTTAACACGCAGATGGCTCAAGAATGAAATGTGAAATACTAACATATATACCACGTCTTGTTGCATGTTTCCTATCTCTCTTTACATTTTCACGTAGGTATGTTTATGTACACAATTACAACCTATTTTTCACAATCAACACACTTAACATTCAGTAACTGATCGCCATTGCAACCAAAGCTGGACTCATTTTACTACTTTATTCTTTTAAATTATAACGTTCGTAAGCAATATAAATAAATAACACACAATTACTGATGTGGTAAAACCAAGTAGCTTTGATTGTATTGTATATCTGTATTAGTGTTAAGTTTAAGGAAGTGACGTAGGCCTGTAATATAGGAAGGTAGATTATGTTGGCAGAAGTGATAGTTCATTTCTCTGCAAATATTACTAAGTATATCACAAAAACGAACAATACATTATGAGCAGTTTAAATGTATCGCTGTGCGGCTAACTTAAGGACATTTTGATAAAGCACACAGCAAGTTAAGACACGCAAACGTGTATGATAGATTAGGTAAAATGGCACTTCCTAATACGAAAAAGGCTAACTCTCACATGAAATTTAGAACGCGTGAAGTAAATGTACAAAATATTCCATGTCAAAGTAAACATAAATTCTATTATAGTACTGTAATCTTACGTTACAATACAGGTAATAGGATCCATTTAATGGTTTGTCACGTCCGTGGTGAATATCAGTAACATTGGACCCGTCCACAAAGCAATAGAATATGTCCTTTAATATACATATACCTAGCGGTAAAAATGTCTTTGTCCTTGTGTATTTTACGAGCAAAGCATAAAACTTACCAAATATGCGTTTTTATTACTAAACTTGTAATGTAGTGTCATATCGGACGGAGAATGTGTGAAATGATACTCAAACGAGCCAGCCCGAGGTCCATGGATCGAACCCAGGCTGCTTTGGTTGGAGGGGAATCGTGTAACCCAGAACACAACTGAGGTACGCGTGCCGCTAGACCTAGGAGGTACGTACGTATGTATGTATGTAACATTTAAAATACGCATAACATGTTTCCAGAATGATCACAACGAAAAATACTAACTGACCGGCAGAGTAAGCAAAATGGACTTAGTATTGGTGATGGACTCTTCAAAATAATGAAGTTCGACATACAAAATCTGAGGTTACAGTTTTCAAATACTTGCAGAAATTCAGAAAGACAACAATACACAACAATGCATTACAAATCCATTTGTAGCAACGCCATCAGTTCCTCTGATCTTTCCGTAAAACTAAAAGGAAGTCCTTTGGAAATGTCAATTGTCGGTTCACTGAACATGAAAATAAAGAGCGCCAGTAGCATTGCCATTTTGAGTGAACAGGGCATTAACGAAGATTCAGCCACAAGAGCTATCGCTTTAACAGGTTAGAATCGCATACATAGGTACGTATGTAAGGTTACCGTCTGTAACCTTATTCATGTATTTATGCCATAATCCTCCGTTTTGTATATAGAATTTCAAATCTAGGTTGGATATGGTTAGGTAGGTATCTATAATTTGAAGTAAGAGTGACTAGGGTTTAGACCTAGGATGGTATGGAAGTTACGCGGAGCAAAAATATTGAATAGCAATGGTGTAAGCACGGCGTGGTTTCTACTGGGAACATCCGAGTTTTCCCTAGCGGCTGTTTCTCTTCCTACACTTGGTTTTGGTTTCAGCTCGTATTTGTACTTCAGCAGTGCGCAGTGGCGGCCAGGTTAGTCGTGTGTTCCCATACGACTGCATGGCCAATAATTCAGTACGTACGTATTGGAGACGCGGGTTGAAACGAACCTACACACTCTTCATTTAATTTTCTTGGTGAAAGTGATGTAATAAATGCAAATAATAAAGCCACTTTTATTGTTTCTATAATCTCACTATATATTCTTCTCAAAAACATTCGTTAACCTCAAAAACTTGTTAAAATACGCAGGAAACATACTTTTTCAGGTTCGCCAACATAAACCAGATGACCAACATAAAAGCTTGAATTATTTCTGTTTGGGCCTTTCATATTCAAAGCGGGCGTACTCAAATGGGTATGAAAACGTAGTAATTGTATGTATAATCGCTCCACCGTTAGATCCGCACTTGATGTAAACACAAACCATCAACAACGAACTCACAATACGCCGAAACCAAAGTACACCATAAAATATAGTACCTTCAATATCGGCGATTATCTGTTAGTTTTCAAGATGTACGATAACCCTGGTAAAGACTACTTAAATGCAACGCGATATTTCTAAAATTTCTGAGTAAATATCGTCCTGTTGCAACATAAATACGAGGTATGAGTCCACGTGGTGTTTGTTTTGTGTTAGTCGCAGATGACAACATCAGGTTATCGCGGAGGGATACAAGGTGCGGATCTAAGGCTGGATGGAGTATAGGTATCTATTTCCCGATCACCAAACTTGGTATACCTACAAGCCAGCCAATGACGTAGGTAACAAAGTGACATAACCTTCACAAACAGCTAATATTACGACTACATATACGATATTAACCATTCCATTTGGCTATAGAATGAAAACAGGTAATCAAATAAGTTAAATATAATGACCATACGATGATTGAGAAACTAATTATAGGAATGACGTTTGCTGAGTGGTTAGACCGTTCGCCTGCCACCTAGGCGGCCCGGGTTCGATTCCAGGGACCTGCATGTGGTATTGGTGATCCTCTTGCTACATATATCCCTGTGCTCCCCAGGAATAGGCTTATAAGTCCTAGGGGGTGTAAGGGGAGGGCAATCAGCTAAAGAAAACGTTTGTAACTCGCTTTTTGTTTTTGAGTTATGGTGTTAGTAGACTCATGGATCTTTTTCTAAAAATTCTTTTTGTGTGTGTGTGTATGTGTTCAGGGGGCCTCAAAACATTTACTTCCGTTAAAAACTCGACACTGAACTTTTGGGTAGAATACAATAGTTCCATGAAGGACATTGTTGGTATTATTTTATAAGCAGAAGGTGACGTCACTAATGACAAAGGAAGGTCTAATGGCTACTTTGTTGAAAAATCACTCTGTCACCATATTAAATAGTGTTGTGACGTAATACATGTTCCGTTCTCACAGACAAGATAATATCGTGAAGATAGTGAACAGTCCGTCAAGGATGGGTTAGATTTCACTGAGTTTACACTCCTCACGCATCTGTTACCAGTATAATTCCACATATTTGGATAATTGCACGTGGAGCAAGTATTGTATTCCACCCAAAAATTCAATGTCTAGATTTCACCGGAAATATATGTTTTGAGACCCCCTGAATTAGAAAAAAAGCATTTTTAGACAAATATCCGTGTATGTACGTGGGTCAGTCTGTGAAGAACTAACTCAGAAACGAAAAGTCGGTTAAAACCAAAGTTGGTATTAAGTTTAATATCTTTCAAGTGTGCGACACGCACATTTTGAAGAACATTCCTTCACCCTAAACTACCTTTTATATGGAGAATTAGAGTACTAGTTCTTTCCGAAAAAAATGTTATTTTTTGAAATTTTCATAACAATCTTTGAGCACAGTATGATAGTAGGGTAATATACATAACGTCATTAACCCCTATCCACGCCTAGACGCTACGTCTCCCACTACAGGGGTGCAGTACTGGAGGATGGGACGTGGTCAGCGTTCCGATACGACCTGGAGCCGCTAGTGGTCTATTAGGGACACAACGAGGCTGAGTGCACCCCGGACCAGACCGGAGATGGAACCCAGTGTTGTTTGTTGCACAAACCGGAAGATCGATGGTTCATATCTTCGCCACGTCATTGCAATCTTTGTCCTATACATGCAAGAACAATTGTAAGAGAATGCTGACAAAGGCGACATGGGAAGACCTTCACGGAGCATGCGCACAATTTCATACATTAATCATTGTGACAGCTCTTCAAGTGATAATCACAACTGGCATGAGTGTGCGAGGTCAGTCAGAAGCATTCCGGACACAGAACAAGTTTGGGACTTGTCCGGGGTTAATGTCTCCAGTTTCACCGTAGGAGCCTTCTGGACATCCGCTCTAAGAGACACCCTTTGGTAGCACTCCGCGCAATGCAACTGCAACTGGCATGAGTGTGCGAGGTCCGGACTTGTCCGGGGTTAATGTCTCCAGTTTCACCGTAGGAGCCTTCTGGACATCCGCTCTAAGAGACACCCTTTGGTAGCACTCCGCGCAATGCAACTGCAACTGGCATGAGTGTGCGAGGTCCGGACTTGTCCGGGGTTAATGTCTCCAGTTTCACTGTAGGAGCCTTCTGGGCATCCGCTCTAAGAGACACCCTTTGGTAGCACTCCGCGCAATGCAACTGCAACTGGCATGAGTGTGCGAGGTCCGGACTTGTCCGGGGTTAATGTCTCCAGTTTCACCGTAGGAGCCTTCTGGACATCCGCTCTAAGAGACACCCTTTGGTAGCACTCCGCGCAATGCAACTGCAACTGGCATGAGTGTGCGAGGTCCGGACTTGTCCGGGGTTAATGTCTCCAGTTTCACTGTAGGAGCCTTCTGGACATCCGCTCTAAGAGACACCCTTTGGTAGCACTCCGCGCAATGCAACTGCAACTGCAACTGCTCACTTTTTGTAAACTCATTATCTGATTAAATAACAAACAGTAAAAATACGGTACATTACAATAAAACCATTAAACATACTTATTACTGCATCTTAAAAGTGATGCCATAAACAAAATATAGGATCTATTTGCTACTCTTTGTTTACCTCAAGTGTGCTTCTTATTTTGGGAGGAGTTTAGAGTGTGCATTGCATATCATACAAAAATGCAATATCGAGATTTCACCGGAAGTACAGTTCCCTGAACAATAAAAAAGGTACCTATATTTAGAAAAATGTCCGCATTTATCTATCTCTAAAACTTCTCTCTCTCTCCAACTAGCCTTTACATTAAACATTTCTCGAAAATTTTGATTACAATAACATATATTTGAGATATTTTCATAACTAATGAAATGTTTATGTTGAATTTTCTATGACTATTCTGTGAAGTTCTCTTTATATTGTAATACTTTTGTAGAACTGGTAACCTATAAGGGACACACAACGTATAATATCATTAATACTAACATAATTTGTACAAATGTTTATGTTCAGGTTTCGAAACTTTGTACACCTATCGCCGAATTAAAGTTAAAGTATTTTAGTTTGAAACTTTTATCAAGTATTAGATTATAATTATGTAAAACAATTGGATCATTTATGTAAATAATTAAAAGAAAATAACTGAGTCAAGTTAACGTAAAAGTACAACTATTATGAGCGTATGTGATCAAAGAACACAATATGCAACCATTTTTGTAAATATTCTATGGAAGACAACAGTCGCCGACTCGAAAAAGTTGGACAATTGAACGTTGTGAGACATTTTTTTGCAAACAGGAAGAAGTGACGGAACTTTTAAAAAGAAGAAAAGAAATTGTAAGTATGGAACTTAATTACATGTTTAGGTATTGATAATATCGTATATTGTGGAGTAATGAAAACTTTGGAAGGATCGAGATAAGCAAATATGCATACGGTCTAGGAAATGCAATGCAATCTTGCATATACAACTTAAGGCATTTGCAACAAGCTCGATTTGTTCAGCAGCAAACTATTCATGCATTATTCGTGAAAGTAAACTCCATAAATGAAACTCTTTGTTCACCAAGACACTTTATGCAATGTCTACTGAGCCACTATCGATGGCCGTGGGCACAAAAAGGTAGCACGATTAAAACCTTCACTTTAAACATTAACAAAAACCCTTATACCAAAATAATATCCAAAAAGCATTAAGAAATTCAGAAATATCCTGCTAAAGCAACAAGTATACTTGAAAACATTTTAAATAAAACCCGTTATACCACAGGATATAGTATCTTAAATTTGTAAAAGTAGCTGGAAAGTTTTGTTTTGTATGAAGTAGCAAATCATATGAATAGTAAGAATTGAATGTGGTGCTGTTTAGATACGTATCTGTTGGTTGTGTACCAACTGATGCTCACGCGGAGGGATACACTGCTTCTTAGGCTCAACGTTTCCATGGGGAATTCAAATCGATTTGAGTCCAATCCCATTCTCAATGCACCCTGCGTTTGCATTTTGAATTCAATCCGGAATGAGATCGATTTGGATACGCAAGGCTCAAGCACAAATCATTCGAGCTTATAGATTGGTCAGTTGGTTTATGTTGGCGAGCCTGTAACAAATACGTTTTTAACTGTTTTAAGGTTAGTGAATGTTTTATAAGAATACGTATATGAGATTCTAGAAACAATAAAAGTGACTTGTGTTGATTACATCACTTTCACAGCGTGTTATAGTATAGTACCTACAAGTTAGTACTCTTGGCGGATTTGAATCGGTAGCGCTTGCGTGCAACAAGACTTCGACAGGAGCCCAGTGATGCTACACCACAACTGCTACGAGTTCTCGAGCCACGGCAAGTGAAGGGAAGGGGGACGGCCAAGAAGCCCTCAATACCTACGTCACGGTCTGAAACTGTTTCTCCTCGCACTTGCCGTGTTACAGTACAGACTCTGGGACCGAAAATACCTAATGGGCTTATGGGTACATGCTCCCCAATCGTGAAGTCATCGGTTCGTAGCGACATTTTTTACATTCCGCCATTTTTAAAAGCGTAACGTAGACTTTAAATGCCATGTAGGTACATTATATTAAATTTAAACCTCCCTTCTCTGTTTACATTTTCAGCAGTATTTGGAACAAAAAGGGCTGGAAAACAAGCAAATTTGAGGAAAGGAGTGGTTAAGGTATGAACCTGAGACTCCAGAGAGACTACTAGACAAACAAGGGAAGGTGTGATCATGATGTACTTATGTGTGTGTATATGTGTGTGTGACGAAAAATTGTTTTTTGTCTATCTTACATTTTTAATAGACTATCTACTCTACGACCATTAAATTGTGTGCCATGCTCCTAGAAAAATCCAGAATGTGCTCCATTTATGTGACTAATTTCAAATTTGATTTCAAAATTTCAAAAATTAGTTTAGATTAAAAAACGAGTGCACAAAAAAGTCAAACACTTTTTTCAATGTCCATTAAATCAAAGAAATTAATTACTTTAAAAGTAATTCTTTTTTGTCTTCTTGCCAGACATGACGGCGTTTGTTGGGCAATTAAACTTTATAAAATAATACAACAATGGTGATATTTTAATTTTATTTTCGCATTGTGAATTAATTGAGTAATTCTCCAAAAGCCTTAAAGCAAATTCTGCTGAAACTTTGTGTGGTACTTTAAAACATACACACCTTTAAGTATTGATTTAATACCTTTAAAAATCCGACGTGTTGCAGTCACATGACTTTCTCTACTCACTCTTGTACGAGGGAAAGGTAGTTGGTGCTACTTCATCAGGAGAAAGGCCAACGTGTGACGTCAACAATCAACTGGAAAGAATGACGTTGCACAAGCGGAGTGTGTCGGATACTTTCAACTAGGAAAACCCGAGATGCATACTGACTGTAAGTGTAGCTGCCGTTTACACGCCAGTCAGGATTTAATTACATTCATATGCTCTTTAACCCTTATAATTGTAATGAGGTAGAGCCCCGGCTGTTGTTAATGATGCAGGTGTCGGATATGCACCGAACGAACATTGACGGAACGTCTGACTTGCTTACTTAACCTCTGCCAGAGAGTCTGTGGAAATGCTGCTTAGTCTAGCAATGATCAAGTAGATAACTGCACTAAACCTTCCTAGTTACCTTACCTTACTCATTTAATAATACAAAACCTAAATACGTTTTATATGACGCAGAAATCCTTAACATGTACAAACAAATGCAGATGATCGTGGTGTAGGGTTACCAGCTTTTGTTTACGAAAAAACGAAACATTTTTTACCGAAACAACTAGTCACCAAAATGATATTTTTGATACTCGTTTTGGTCGTGAGTACTTTTGTTGTTGGTATTTATTTTCAGATTTTGATTTTTTAAAATAATTTTGTATCATATTTTGCAATTTCAAAAAATTGTTGGTATGAATATGGAATGTTTACATCAGTGAAAATGCAAATTAAAGGACTGAAATGAAAATGGAAATATGAAATTAACACGGTTCGGTAAAAGGATAATTCGTAAATGTTTAATAAGTGTAGTAGCACAACACTAAAACACTCCTGTTTAAGCGAATGCTTATTGCCTTAAAAAACCTAGCGCGTCAGCCCATGAAGGGCCAAGGCCTACGTCCCCACCTCTACCCACTACAGGCGTGCAGCGCTCCGAGCCCTCCTGGCCAATTATACGACCTTCTCGACCTGGGGCCGCCACTGCTCGGGACCTAACGAGGCTGAGTGCACCCCGTGCCAGAGCTCCCAGAGGCTTGGTTCTACGGGCTATAAACAGGACCATTTTCCATTTGTACCGCGCATGCGTTCTCGTGCTATTACCAACGTTCTAGAAACAAACATGGTTACACAGCGTTCGCTGCAGCATTTTTAATTGCATTCTGCGGTCAAAAGTTAATTTCCCTCCCGAAAAGTACCGACACGGAAGAAACCGTCTTACGGGAGGCGGAAAATAACCCAAAGTTACGGGAAAACCGCCAGACGTGGCCACCCTAAGCTGGTGGACTCTCCACTTACACCATCAACATAATTTCTGTGGTGAAGAACTACAGTTTACGGCCATCAACAAAATTCAAATACCTAGTCACTTCTCAATCATAAAATACAATCGAGTTATTTCTAATGTTAGATGGGCACAATTTTCTACCATGCTCTGTTAACAACACTGCCAGTTGATATGATGACAAGAGAAGCGCCAGTTGTGCAGCACATTAACATCGCTGTGGGCCATGGGCCACCCAAACCGATAACCTTCCGTTGTATCGCACGCAAAGGAGACCGTTCAAATGCGTCTAATTGAGGATTAAATTCTTATTCCTGCATTGCCACTATATTCATTGTCTATTTTCATTTGCAGCAGTATTCAACGCTAATGACGTCACACTAACTGGTCCACCAAGTCGGGTATTGAAGTTAAATACGTGGAAGCTAATCGGATGGTCTTTACTGACAGGTGTTGTTCATTTTATGGCGTACTTAAGACCCTGTAGAAAACATCAAGTAATGAATCACCTGATTTAATAGTAGAAAAACCGTCAGACGAACAGAACAACATTAAAAGTGCTTACGTATTAAGGTGCCATTTATGAAATTATCTACACTTCTGCACCTAACTTACAAGGTGATTCCCCTATATGTTATTATGCTCAATAATAAGAACAATAACAACAATAACGATAATGATGATCGTCATAATCATAATAATAATGATGATGATGGTGATGATGATGATAGCATTAACATCCCCCAGTAGAAGAGCCCATTCCGGGCCAAAGCTTGCCCACTACAGCTGTCATTAGTGGGGTGCAGAAATGGAAGATGCGACGTGGCCACCACCCCGAGCCTTCCCTGTCTTCGCGACCTGGGGTAGTGCTGGTCCCTCAATTGTCACTCAGGGACCTAAATGTGCACCCCGTGTCAGACCTCCCAGCGAGTGAAAAATCCCTATGTCGGTACTGAGGGCCAAACCCGGGTCCACTGCGCCAGATGCAGGCGCGCTACTGTTGCGCTACGGAGGCGGTCTTAGCGCAGTTGTGATTGCTTTCAGCACTGACATTTCTTAGCTAACAACGCTATTACACCTAGAAAGGTCTATAGCAATAAGAGTATGTACTCACCAGCGAAGGCTGAGGCGATGGCTGCCACGAGGAAGGACAGAGTGACTGCAGGACCTGCCTCATTACGAGCTACAGCTCCTGCCAGGACATAGACTCCTAGACCAAGAGTGCTTCCCACTCCCAGTAACGTCAGATCCACAACAGTGAGACATCGAGCAAGTTGACTCGTCTCCACAGATACCAGCGTCTTCTTGCGTCCCAGCACTGTCAGCAATCCCATACCTGTCAACAAATACACCAGTAACATCAGTCAGACATCGAGCAAGTTGACTAGTGTCCACAGATATCACCGTCTTCTTGCGTCCCAGCACTGTCAGCAATCCCACACCTGTCAACAAATATACCAGTAACATCAGTCAGACATCGAGCAAGTTGACTCGTCTCCACAGATACCAGCGTCTTCTTGCGTCCCAGCACTGTTAGCAATCCCATACCTGTCAACAAATACACCAGTAACATCAGTCAGACATCGAGCAAGTTGACTATTCTCCACAGATATCAGCGTCTTCTTACGTCCCAGCACTGTCAGCAATCCCATACCTGTCAACAAATATAGCAGTAACATCAGTCAGACATCGAGCAGGTTGACTATTCTCCACAGATACCTGCGTCTTCTTGCGTCCCAGCACTGTCAGCAATCCCATACCTGTCAACAAATATACCAGTAACATCAGTCAGACATCGAGCAAGTTGACTATTCTCCACAGATACCAGCGTCTTCTTGCGCCCCAACACTGTCAGCAATCCCATACCTGTCAACAAATATACCAGTAACATCAGTCAGACAACGAGCAAGTTGACTATTCTCCACAGATACCTGCGTCTTCTTGCGCCCCAACACTGTCAGCAATCCCATACCTGTCAACAAATATACCAGTAACATCAGTCAGACAACGAGCAAGTTGACTCGTCTCCACAGATACCTGCGTCTTCTTGCGTCCCAACACTGTCAGTAATCCCATACCTGTCAACAAATATACCAGTAACATCAGTCAGACAACGAGCAAGTTGACTCGTCTCCACAGATTCCTGCGTCTTCTTGCGTCCCAACACTGTCAGCAATCCCATACCTGTCAACAAATATACCAGTAACATCAGTCAGACAACGAGCAAGTTGACTCGTCTCCACAGATACCTGCGTCTTCTTGCACCCCAACACTGTCAGCAATCCCATACCTGTCAACAAATATACCAGTAACATCAGTCAGACATCGAGCAAGTTGACTCGTCTCCACAGATACCTGCGTCTTCTTGCACCCCAACACTGTCAGCAATCTCATACCTGTCAACAAATATACCAGTAACATCAGTCAGACATCGAGCAAGTTGACTAGTGTCCACAGATACCAGCGTCTTCTTGCGTCCCAGCACTGTCAGCAATCGCATACCTATCAACAAATATACCAGTAACATCAGTCAGACATCGAGCAGGTTGACTATTCTCCACAGATACCAGTGTCTTCTTGCACCCCAACACTGTCAGCAATCCCATACCTGTCAACAAATATACCAGTAACATCAGTCAGACATCGAGCAAGTTGACTATTCTCCACAGATACCAGCGTCTTCTTGCGCCCCAAAACTGTCAGCAATCCCATACCTGTCAACAAATATACCAGTAACATCAGTCAGACAACGAGCAAGTTGACTCGTCTCCACAGATACCTGCGTCTTCTTGCGTCCCAACACTGTCAGCAATCCCATACCTGTCAACAAATATACCAGTAACATCAGTCAGACAACGAGCAAGTTGACTCGTCTCCACAGATACCTGCGTCTTCTTGCGTCCCAACACTGTCAGCAATCCCATACCTGTCAACAAATATACCAGTAACATCAGTCAGACATCGAGCAAGTTGACTAGTGTCCACAGATACCAGCGTCTTCTTGCGTCCCAGCACTGTCAGCAATCCCATACCTGTCAACAAATATACCAGTAACATCAGTCAGACAACGAGCAAGTTGACTATTCTCCACAGATACCAGCGTCTTCTTGCGTCCCAACACTGTCAGCAATCCCATACCTGTCAACAAATATACCAGTAACATCAGATGCACAACAATGAGATAGACATCGAGCGAGTTGACTAGTCGTACCTACTAGCGTAGGTAGTCCAGAGCTTGGAAGAGAGTATTTTCGCTCGACGATTTTCTGCGATATTAAAAGTAGGTTAAGTCAGTGCCAGGATGTTGAATATTTCTTACGGACTTTCGGGTACATTGCCCCTTACCGTGCCACAGTTTTTCGGTGGTTTCGGGAATTTAAAAGATATCGAACATCTTTGAAAGATTAGCAGAGAAGCGGCTTCCAGCATCAGCAGCTACTGAGGAGTCGTACAACATTTACAGATATTGAGGCAGCATTCCAAATTGGATCGCCAGCAGTTTTGAAAATGCTCCATGAATTCCTTCGTGTGAGGGAGTTCGTAATCTGGATGTCTGCCTGAGAGTTTGACGGAAGAACAACACGCCCGTACCAGATCCAAAGGAGGGGACGCCATGCAGGTTTCTGACATCGCCATAGATGATGAAACCTGGATTTATGGTTTTGATCTGGCAATCAGCGGTGGAAGTAGATACGAGCCGAGCACCGAAACAAGCGAGCTACCACCAACGTTGCTAAACATCCTTTATCTGAGCACCAACTTAGCCTCAAGGGTTTCGACGTAGTCCCCACTGTTGAGACGGACGACCACAACGTCACCCAGATGCCGAGATCAGCAGAACTCCACCACTTAGCAGCGAAATAACGACTGTTCGCAGACTCTTGCGACTTTTAAATAAAAGGATGGGAAATAAGTGACTCGGTATTCGTTTAGTGAACAAGAAAAACCCGGAACGTGCGAATGTAAATGATAAGTGTTAGCACACGAGCCACCGGACCCTCAGACTTTCATATGGTGTTGTTATGAAACATTTATCTACTTCATGTTTAACAAGAAACAGTTGTATAGGATTTGTAAGCAGTTGCACCTGTAGGTACGTAGTAACTAGAACCGACAAGCCAGCCCCTCCCTAGGGCCAGGGCGATCCCCTACCTACTTACGGAAGTACATCAAGTGGATACGCGCGTCAACTCCATGAAGGGGAAAACTCGAGGTTGCTGCTGAATGCAGTAGCACATACTAAAACATTTCACTGCAAGTGTGTACGGCGTATGTTTGACTGGGTTTTTGTTAACAGTCTTCTCTAACTGATGTAGTTCTCAATGTTCCATTCTATACCGGACATGAAAGATCACTTAACTTTGTTCACAAGTCTGTTTATCAGCATTGAGGTTCTTTTACGCATTGCAAGACCACTGACTGAGTTTACTTTCCTTCTAAAGGAAGCCATGCTCACAATTTTTGTAAAAAAGATGCATCAACCTCTGCCCGATTACCTTCGTCAGGAAGTATTTGTACACATTATACACCATTTCTCTGATCATCAGAACTCTTAAAGGAGTTACTAGCACACAACGGATTGTATTTATTGCTCGGAATAACTCAATTTCACCGTTACACAGTAGGCAAGTACTCTCACAGCGCCATGAGACAGAATACACCTGATTGGCTAGAGAACACGTGACTGTGCTCTGCGCAGCCGCCTTCGTTCGTGACGGTGACTATAAATAAGTAGTAACTATTATTATCTATTTTAGATATGGTTATATAGAAGTTGAATTAAGGATGACGACTCTATGGCTAAGCCTAGGGGTAGAGGAAAATTGTTTTTGGGGGTACGCGGAGAAAAAAGCTTGAATACAACTTTCATACACCAAGGAGTAGCCAGGATTATAACATTTGTACAAATTATCTTGGTACAAGGGGAACACAAGAACTCCAATAAATCGATTTTTAAGAGGCATTGAGTATTGATGAATGCATTTCCATTAAAGCATATTTCGAAAATGGATGATACAGAAATAATTCTTTAATATAAATTGTATACATTTTATATAACAATATTTTGTGTATCTCTTATACTTTATCAATTATACAAAAGTTGTTCAGCTCTGTTGTAGTGTTTAACGCCCGCTTTTACTACTACGGCACCGCAGGCGGTGACACTGGTGATACATGGAATGAAGATGGAGCAACGGTGGAATGAGATGGCGGGGGAAACCGGAGCACCCGGAGAAAACCCGCCCTGACGCCGCTTCGTCCACCACGAATACCACATGCGGGTCCCTGGGATCGAACCCGGGCCGCCTAGGTGGTAGCGAGCGCGCTAACCGCTCGGTCACGGCGCCGCCAAAAGTTGTTGAGAATGAACAGAACTTTCACACAAAATTCAAAACATATATGTACATCTCATTTGTTATTGAAATGTCTTAAATATACGATATGTTAATGAAAATCTTAGGCCCATTTGTGAGAAAATGGAAAGTATAGAAACTTCTTCAGTGTAAAGCGTAGTTTGTTTTGTTAAAAATGTTGGTATCGCAATATACTGAAGCCAGTTAGCGGTTTGATAGATGCAGGGACCTTCTGTTAGGTTAGATTCAGAGGGAGTCTGAACGTTTGGTAGTTCCCTTGAAATGCCAGTAGGTGGAATAGAAGAGTTCCTCTACGTAGTTGATATAAGAACGCGAAGTTCGTCCTTGCAGTAATAACTACATTACAAATATATGTCACTTTGCAGATGTGAAGTGGTTCAACATTCGATGTGGGAATTTGTTTGTATAGCTTTGAGAATGAGTTGGACTCAACTCGAAACTTGTCAGCAGCAAAAGAACTTGCAATATTACTAAGATAAGTGAAGCTTTTAGTTTCTAATTTGTTCTTGCTTTAGAACGTTAAGCAAATTTATTGTTGATATAACGATAATTATTTAATAGTCAATAAACAAAGTAATCACTCTGAAATACGCTTATACTCAATTTTTTGTTTAAATTGCATATTTGTGACTGTATATTACTGAAAAGTAAAGATGTCTTCACTATATGTACACGTTATAAGCGACGGACGCCATCACAGAGCAATGACTTTTGACAGAACGACGTCTGTCGGTTCGGGTCGGGTCGGGTCGGGTCGGGTCGGGTCGGGTCGGGTCGGGTCGGGTCGGGTCGGGTCGGGTCGGCTAGTCTTACAGTAGATGGACAGCAGATTTGAACTCATTTCATAACATACGTATTACCTATGTTACTGACGCTCATGTTAGATGCAAAAATAGGATAGAAATTGTATGCAACAAAATTATATCCAACTCTCACGATGTACTTTTGTTGTATACATTGCCTTGGACCATGAAAGATTGGCTTATCACTTCAGTTAGTTAACAATATCATTTCACTAATGTGAATTGTCACTATCATTTCATGCCATTGGATGTGAATTTCTTCCCAACAACCGAAGGAGGAGGAGGTAGATTGCAGCCACATCTGGAGAATGGGGTACACGAGTGCGCGAGGTAAGAGTTCGTGGCCCAATTTGACGAAACGTCAGAGATGTGCATTATTGTGATGAAACACAACCTTTTTCTTCACCAGATGGAGTCTTTTCTTGTTCCAGTATTGTAGCATAATATAAATCTGTAATCGTTTTACCCTTTTCTGGGTAGTGGATGAATATCACGCCTTGGGAATCCCAAAAAATGGCTGCCATTATTTTTCCGACCGACAAAACGGCTTTCTTTGGAGCATGTTCGCTGAAGGAAATCCATTGTTTGGATTGTTGTCCCACGGGGGCCCGGAAACCTAACGGAATGAAGGGACATTCGCCTGGCGACCAGGGAAACTCGTCTTCTGGAAAACACGCAAATGAAGCTTGGATATTAACATTTGACACTTGTCACTGGAAAGACAATCGCTGAACGTTGTGTTATGAAACTTTGAAACATTTCTAGTTTGTGGAGTAGTGGGAATGTGTTTTGCCTTGAAACCGGAGGCCGGCAGGCAGTAAGCAAGGTGAACCACAATACGGAAGTTGGGGTTAGGGCGGGCGCGCGCGCGCACGTCCAGATATTAATCTCCTCTCTGGCAATAAGGATGTGCTATATACACACAAGAGGGGACGTGGTCGGCCCGTCCGTCCGACCGACCTACCTACCTACCTCAAGAGACAGATCAACACCGGATAACCCCCGACCCCCTGCGCCACATTCGTAAACATTTCATCACAGTATAACAACACTGTCTCAATACTCTAACCACCGAGCTACCATGGCAATGTGCCAGTACTATACACTTGAGTTCTCCTTGTTGTAGGTCACACCGTGCAATGATATTTACAAAGATTTGACCACAAAGTATCAACTTGTATGAAGTATATTCAAAACGATAGTGGCGTTCAGCACTGCCAACTGAGAAGTACGAAACCCAAGTATTACACGTAGCGCCTTCTTATAAGCGTTTATAACCTCACTTTGTTTTTAACACTAAGAAATAACCTCTCTTCTGGAAAAATACATTAATTACTAAAAGAACAATTGTTAAAAACACAATTATCAAATTGAAATGGAGTGATACTTTGATTGTTTTTCAGCGATTTATGGAATACAGCTGGCGATACTCATTAAACAAAATATTTACTAGCTTATGTATTTCCTATGTGATTATTTAACGCGTTTGCGTAAGAGTTTGTAAGAATAACAAAATATTTAAGAATCTTTACCTGTATTAACATAGGTAGATATGTTACACTCACATAGCATTCTTTACTCGCTTTTCTACTACATCTTTGCCGGCCTTACTTTAAACTCCAATGTGAACAAAGTGCAAAATAGTATTCCTCCGCATGCATTTCGTGGATTAATAATGTACCTATTTCATTTATTATTACTATAAGATTTTCAAACTGTTTTTGTAAATAATTCGTGTACTTATTTTAAATATAATGCTATTTTGTGTGTTAGTTTAACGGACTATATTTTCATTCGCGCTTACTGACATGGAAGTTGTGTGTAATAATAATGATAATGATAATGACGGTGACGATGACAACAACAACAATAACAATAATAATAATAATAATAATAATAATAATAATAATAATAATAATAATAATAATAATTATATAATAATAATAATAATAATAATAATAATAATAATAATAATAATAATAATAATAATAATAATAATAATAATAATAATAATAATAATAATAATAATAATAATAATAATAATAATAATAATAATAATTTTTTCCGGGGAAGGCCACGTCTCGGTTGTGTTGTTGTTGCCAACGTTTCACCCTACTATGTAGAGCTTCTTCAGGGCTAATGCCTTCTTTGGCAGCACCGCAGGAACTGTGCTGTCTCTTCAGCTTCTCGCTTAGTGTGCTAGACATTCAAAATGAAGGAATATACCTACTACGAACCGATGAGCAAACATTTGGGAAACATTTATGCATAAACCTAAAAATCGTCAATTTGATAATTGTTTGGTCATTTTTCAGTCCTGGAGTGCGTTAAGCTGCCATCAACAACAATCAATTTCTTGGAATTGAGGTGCTATGTTCTGCCTATGTTCATACATTAAATGCATATCACCAACTTGTTGCTCCATCTTCAACAGTCAGTGTACACAAAACAAATAAATGAAATTGCTGAACAGTTCTAGAAACATCAGATCCGTCACATTCACTCTCAAGATCGCCTGCTGTGTAACATGTTCATTTCCCATCATTGTGCCTTATGTCAAAATGACAACAGTTCTAGAAACATCAGATCCGTCACATTCACACTCAAGATCGCCTGCTGTGTAACATGTTCATTTCCCATCATTGTGTCTTATGTCAAAATGACAACAGTTGTAGAAACATCAGATCCGTCACATTCACACTCAAGATCGCCTGCTGTGTAACATGTTCATTTCCCATCATTGTGTCTTATGTCAAAATGACAGCAGTTCTAGAAACATCAGATCCGTCATATTCACTCTCAAGATCGCCTGCTGTGTAACATGTTCATTTCCCATCATTGTGTCTTATGTCAAAATGACAACAGTTCCAGAAACATCAGATCCGTCACATTCACTCTCAAGATCGCCCGCTGTGTAACATGTTCATTTCCCATCATTGTGTCTTATGTCAAAATGACAACAGTTGTAGAAACATCAGATCCGTCACATTCACTCTCAAGATCGCCTGCTGTGTAACATGTTCATTTCCCATCATTGTGTCTTATGTCAAAATGACAACAGTTTCAGAAACATCAGATCCGTCACATTCACTCTCAAGATCGCCTGCTGTGTAACATGTTCATTTCCCATCATTGTGTCTTATGTCAAAATGACAACAGTTCTAGAAACATCAGATCCGTCACATTCACCCTCAAGATCGCCTGCTGTGTAACATGTTCATTTCCCATCATTGTGTCTTATGTCAAAATGACAACAGTTCTAGAAACATCAGATCCGTCACATTCACTCTCAAGATCGCCTGCTGTGTAACATGTTCATTTCCCATCATTGTGTCTTATGTCAAAATGACAACAGTTCTAGAAACATCAGATCCGTCACATTCACCCTCAAGATCGCCTGCTGTGTAACATGTTCATTTCCCATCATTGTGTCTTATGTCAAAATGACAACAGTTCTAGAAACATCAGATCCGTCATATTCACTCTCAAGATCGCCTGCTGTGTAACATGTTCATTTCCCATCATTGTGTCTTATGTCAAAATGACAACAGTTCTAGAAACATCAGATCCGTCATATTCACTCTCAAGATCGCCTGCTGTGTAACATGTTCATTTCCCATCATTGTGTCTTATGTCAAAATGACAACAGTTCTAGAAACATCAGATCCGTCATATTCACTCTCAAGATCGCCTGCTGTGTAACATGTTCATTTCCCATCATTGTGTCTTATGTCAAAATGACAACAGTTCTAGAAACATCAGATCCGTCACATTCACACTCAAGATCGCCTGCTGTGTAACATGTTCATTTCCCATCATTGTGTCTTATGTCAAAATGACAACAGTTGTAGAAACATCAGATCCGTCACATTCACTCTCAAGATCGCCTGCTGTGTAACATGTTCATTTCCCATCATTGTGTCTTATGTCAAAATGACAACAGTTCTAGAAACATCAGATCCGTCATATTCACTCTCAAGATCGCCTGCTGTGTAAGATGTTCATTTCCCATCATTGTGTCTTATGTCAAAATGACAACAGTTGTAGAAACATCAGATCCGTCACATTCACTCTCAAGATCGCCTGCTGTGTAACATGTTCATTTCCCATCATTGTGTCTTATGTCAAAATGACAACAGTTGTAGAAACATCAGATCCGTCACATTCACACTCAAGATCGCCTGCTGTGTAACATGTTCATTTCCCATCATTGTGTCTTATGTCAAAATGACAACAGTTCCAGAAACATCAGATCCGTCACATTCACTCTCAAGATCGCCTGCTGTGTAACATGTTCATTTCCCATCATTGTGCCTTATGTCAAAATGACAACAGTTGTAGAAACATCAGATCCGTCACATTCACTCTCAAGATCGCCTGCTGTGTAACATGTTCATTTCCCATCATTGTGTCTTATGTCAAAATGACAACAGTTGTAGAAACATCAGATCCGTCACATTCACCCTCAAGATCGCCTGCTGTGTAACATGTTCATTTCCCATCATTGTGTCTTATGTCAAAATGACAACAGTTCTAGAAACATCAGATCCGTCACATTCACACTCAAGATCGCCTGCTGTGTAACATGTTCATTTCCCATCATTGTGTCTTATGTCAAAATGACAACAGTTCTAGAAACATCAGATCCGTCATATTCACTCTCAAGATCGCCTGCTGTGTAACATGTTCATTTCCCATCATTGTGTCTTATGTCAAAATGACAACAGTTCTAGAAACATCAGATCCGTCATATTCACTCTCAAGATCGCCTGCTGTGTAACATGTTCATTTCCCATCATTGTGTCTTATGTCAAAATGACAACAGTTCTAGAAACATCAGATCCGTCACATTCACTCTCAAGATCGCCTGCTGTGTAACATGTTCATTTCCCATCATTGTGTCTTATGTCAAAATGACAACAGTTGTAGAAACATCAGATCCGTCACATTCACTCTCAAGATCGCCTGCTCTCTAACATGTTCATTTCCCATCATTGTGTCTTATGTCAAAATGACAACAGTTCTAGAAGCATCAGATCCGTCACATTCACTCTCAAGATCGCCTGCTGTGTAACATGTTCATTTCCCATCATTGTGCCTTATGTCAAAATGACAACAGTTCTAGAAACATCAGATCCGTCACATTCACTCTCAAGATCGCCTGCTCTCTAACATGTTCATTTCCCATCATTGTGTCTTATGTCAAAATGACAACAGTTCCAGAAACATCAGATCCGTCACATTCACTCTCAAGATCACCTGCTGTGTAACATGTTCATTTCCCATCATTGTGTCTTATGTCAAAATGACAACAGTTGTAGAAACATCAGATCCGTCACATTCACTCTCAAGATCGCCTGGTCTCTATCATGTTCATTTCCCATCATTGTGTCTTATGTCAAAATGACAACAGTTCTAGAAACATCAGATCCGTCACATTCACTCTCAAGATCGCCTGCTCTCTAACATGTTCATTTCCCATCATTGTGTCTTATGTCAAAATGACAACAGTTGTAGAAACATCAGATCCGTCACATTCACTCTCAAGATCGCCTGCTGTATAACATGTTCATTTCCCATCATTGTGTCTTATGTCAAAATGACAACAGTTGTAGAAACATCAGATCCGTCATATTCACTCTCAAGATCGCCTGCTGTGTAACATGTTCATTTCCCATCATTGTGTCTTATGTCAAAATGACAACAGTTCTAGAAACATCAGATCCGTCACATTCACTCTCAAGATCGCCTGGTCTCTATCATGTTCATTTCCCATCATTGTGTCTTATGTCAAAATGACAACAGTTCTAGAAACATCAGATCCGTCACATTCACTCTCAAGATCGCCTGGTCTCTATTATGTTCATTTCCCATCATTGTGTCTTATGTCAAAATGACAACAGTTCCAGAAACATCAGATCCGTCACATTCACTCTCAAGATCGCCTGGTCTCTATCATGTTCATTTCCCATCATTGTGTCTTATGTCAAAATGACAACAGTTGTAGAAACATCAGATCCGTCACATTCACTCTCAAGATCGCCTGCTCTCTAACATGTTCATTTCCCATCATTGTGTCTTATGTCAAAATGACAACAGTTGTAGAAACATCAGATCCGTCACATTCACTCTCAAGATCGCCTGCTGTATAACATGTTCATTTCCCATCATTGTGTCTTATGTCAAAATGACAACAGTTGTAGAAACATCAGATCCGTCATATTCACTCTCAAGATCGCCTGCTGTGTAACATGTTCATTTCCCATCATTGTGTCTTATGTCAAAATGACAACAGTTCTAGAAACATCAGATCCGTCACATTCACTCTCAAGATCGCCTGGTCTCTATCATGTTCATTTCCCATCATTGTGTCTTATGTCAAAATGACAACAGTTCTAGAAACATCAGATCCGTCACATTCACTCTCAAGATCGCCTGGTCTCTATCATGTTCATTTCCCATCATTGTGTCTTATGTCAAAATGACAACAGTTCCAGAAACATCAGATCCGTCACATTCACTCTCAAGATCGCCTGGTCTCTATCATGTTCATTTCCCATCATTGTGTCTTATGTCAAAATGACAACAGTTGTAGAAACATCAGATCCGTCACATTCACTCTCAAGATCGCCTGGTCTCTATCATGTTCATTTCCCATCATTGTGTCTTATGTCAAAATGACAACAGTTCCAGAAACATCAGATCCGTCACATTCACTCTCAAGATCGCCTGCTGTGTAACATGTTCATTTCCCATCATTGTGTCTTATGTCAAAATGACAACAGTTGTAGAAACATCAGATCCGTCACATTCACTCTCAAGATCGCCTGGTCTCTATCATGTTCATTTCCCATCATTGTGTCTTATGTCAAAATGACAACAGTTCCAGAAACATCAGATCCGTCACATTCACTCTCAAGATCGCCTGGTCTCTAACATGTTCATTTCCCATCATTGTGTCTTATGTCAAAATGACAACAGTTCTAGAAACATCAGATCCGTCACATTCACTCTCAAGATCGCCTGGTCTCTATCATGTTCATTTCCCATCATTGTGTCTTATGTCAAAATGACAACAGTTCTAGAAACATCAGATCCGTCACATTCACTCTCAAGATCGCCTCCTGTGTAACATGTTCATTTCCCATCATTGTGTCTTATGTCAAAATGACAACAGTTCTAGAAACATCAGATCCGTCATATTCACTCTCAAGATCGCCTGCTGTGTAACATGTTCATTTCCCATCATTGTGCCTTATGTCAAAATGACAACAGTTCTAGAAACATCAGATCCGTCACATTCACTCTCAAGATCGCCTGCTGTGTAACATGTTCATTTCCCATCATTGTGCCTTATGTCAAAATGACAACAGTTCTAGAAACATCAGATCCGTCATATTCACTCTCAAGATCGCCTGCTGTGTAACATGTTCATTTCCCATCATTGTGTCTTATGTCAAAATGACAACAGTTCTAGAAACATCAGATCCGTCATATTCACTCTCAAGATCGCCTGCTCTCTAACATGTTCATTTCCCATCATTGTGTCTTATGTCAAAATGACAACAGTTCTAGAAACATCAGATCCGTCACATTCACTCTCAAGATCGCCTGCTGTGTAACATGTTCATTTCCCATCATTGTGCCTTATGTCAAAATGACAACAGTTCTAGAAACATCAGATCCGTCACATTCACTCTCAAGATCGCCTGCTGTGTAACATGTTCATTTCCCATCATTGTGTCTTATGTCAAAATGACAACAGTTCTAGAAACATCAGATCCGTCACATTCACTCTCAAGATCGCCTCCTGTGTAACATGTTCATTTCGCATCATTGTACCTTATGTCAAAATGACAACAGTTCTAGAAACATCAGATCCGTCACATTCACTCTCAAGATCGCCTGCTGTGTAACATGTTCATTTCCCATCATTGTGTCTTATGTCAAAATGACAACAGTTCTAGAAACATCAGATCCGTCACATTCACTCTCAAGATCGCCTGCTGTGTAACATGTTCATTTCCCATCATTGTGTCTTATGTCAAAATGACAACAGTTCTAGAAACATCAGATCCGTCACATTCACTCTCAAGATCGCCTGCTGTGTATCATGTTCATTTCCCATCATTGTGTCTTATGTCAAAATGACAACAGTTCTAGAAACATCAGATCCGTCATATTCACTCTCAAGATCGCCTGCTGTGTAACATGTTCATTTCCCATCATTGTGTCTTATGTCAAAATGACAACAGTTCTAGAAACATCAGATCCGTCATATTCACTCTCAAGATCGCCTGCTCTCTAACATGTTCATTTCCCATCATTGTGTCTTATGTCAAAATGACAACAGTTCTAGAAACATCAGATCCGTCACATTCACTCTCAAGATCGCCTGCTGTGTATCATGTTCATTTCCCATCATTGTGTCTTATGTCAAAATGACAACAGTTCTAGAAACATCAGATCCGTCATATTCACTCTCAAGATCGCCTGCTGTGTAACATGTTCATTTCCCATCATTGTGTCTTATGTCAAAATGACAACAGTTCTAGAAACATCAGATCCGTCATATTCACTCTCAAGATCGCCTGCTCTCTAACATGTTCATTTCCCATCATTGTGTCTTATGTCAAAATGACAACAGTTCTAGAAACATCAGATCCGTCATATTCACTCTCAAGATCGCCTGCTGTGTATCATGTTCATTTCCCATCATTGTGTCTTATGTCAAAATGACAACAGTTCTAGAAACATCAGATCCGTCACATTCACTCTCAAGATCGCCTGCTGTGTAACATGTTCATTTCCCATCATTGTACCTTATGTCAAAATGACAACAGTTCTACAAACATCAGATCCGTCACATTCACTCTCAAGATCGCCTGCTCTCTAACATGTTCATTTCCCGTCATTGTGCCTTATGTCAAAATGACAACAGTTCTAGAAACATAAGATCCGTCACATTCACTCTCAAGATCGCCTGCTCTCTAACATGTTCATTTCCCATCATTGTGTCTTATGTCAAAATGACAACAGTTGTAGAAACATCAGATCCGTCACATTCACTCTCAAGATCGCCTGCTCTCTAACATGTTCATTTCCCATCATTGTGTCTTATGTCAAAATGACAACAGCTCTAGAAACATCAGATCCGTCACATTCACTCTCAAGATCGCCTGCTGTATAACATGTTCATTTCCCATCATTGTGCCTTACGTCAAAATGACAACAGTTCTAGAAACATCAGATCCGTTATATTCACTCTCAAGATCGCCTGGTCTCTATTATGTTCATTTCCCATCATTGTGTCTTATGTCAAAATGATCAAGTTGTAGAAACATCAGATCCGTCACATTCACTCTCAAGATCGCCTGCTGTGTAACATGTTCATTTCCCATCATTGTGTCTTATGTCAAAATGACAACAGTTGTAGAAACATCAGATCCGTCACATTCACTCTCAAGATCGCCTGCTCTCTAACATGTTCATTTCCCATCATTGTGTCTTATGTCAAAATGACAACAGTTCTAGAAACATCAGATCCGTCACATTCACTCTCAAGATCGCCTCCTGTGTAACATGTTCATTTCCCATCATTGTGTCTTATGTCAAAATGACAACAGTTCTAGAAGCATCAGATCCGTCACATTCACTCTCAAGATCGCCTGCTGTGTAACATGTTCATTTCCCATCATTGTGCCTTATGTCAAAATGACAAAAGTTCTAGAAACATCAGATCCGTCACATTCACTCTCAAGATCGCCTGCTCTCTAACATGTTCATTTCCCATCATTGTGTCTTATGTCAAAATGACAACAGTTCCAGAAACATCAGATCCGTCACATTCACTCTCAAGATCACCTGCTGTGTAACATGTTCATTTCCCATCATTGTGTCTTATGTCAAAATGACAACAGTTGTAGAAACATCAGATCCGTCACATTCACTCTCAAGATCGCCTGGTCTCTATCATGTTCATTTCCCATCATTGTGTCTTATGTCAAAATGACAACAGTTCTAGAAACATCAGATCCGTCACATTCACTCTCAAGATCGCCTCCTGTGTAACATGTTCATTTCCCATCATTGTGTCTTATGTCAAAATGACAACAGTTCTAGAAACATCAGATCCGTCATATTCACTCTCAAGATCGCCTGCTGTGTAACATGTTCATTTCCCATCATTGTGCCTTATGTCAAAATGACAACAGTTCTAGAAACATCAGATCCGTCACATTCACTCTCAAGATCGCCTGCTGTGTAACATGTTCATTTCCCATCATTGTGCCTTATGTCAAAATGACAACAGTTCTAGAAACATCAGATCCGTCATATTCACTCTCAAGATCGCCTGCTGTGTAACATGTTCATTTCCCATCATTGTGTCTTATGTCAAAATGACAACAGTTCTAGAAACATCAGATCCGTCATATTCACTCTCAAGATCGCCTGCTCTCTAACATGTTCATTTCCCATCATTGTGTCTTATGTCAAAATGACAACAGTTCTAGAAACATCAGATCCGTCACATTCACTCTCAAGATCGCCTGCTGTGTAACATGTTCATTTCCCATCATTGTGCCTTATGTCAAAATGACAACAGTTCTAGAAACATCAGATCCGTCACATTCACTCTCAAGATCGCCTGCTGTGTAACATGTTCATTTCCCATCATTGTGTCTTATGTCAAAATGACAACAGTTGTAGAAACATCAGATCCGTCACATTCACTCTCAAGATCGCCTGCTGTATAACATGTTCATTTCCCATCATTGTGTCTTATGTCAAAATGACAACAGTTGTAGAAACATCAGATCCGTCATATTCACTCTCAAGATCGCCTGCTGTGTAACATGTTCATTTCCCATCATTGTGTCTTATGTCAAAATGACAACAGTTCTAGAAACATCAGATCCGTCACATTCACTCTCAAGATCGCCTGCTGTGTATCATGTTCATTTCCCATCATTGTGTCTTATGTCAAAATGACAACAGTTCTAGAAACATCAGATCCGTCATATTCACTCTCAAGATCGCCTGCTGTGTAACATGTTCATTTCCCATCATTGTGTCTTATGTCAAAATGACAACAGTTCTAGAAACATCAGATCCGTCATATTCACTCTCAAGATCGCCTGCTCTCTAACATGTTCATTTCCCATCATTGTGTCTTATGTCAAAATGACAACAGTTCTAGAAACATCAGATCCGTCACATTCACTCTCAAGATCGCCTGCTGTGTATCATGTTCATTTCCCATCATTGTGTCTTATGTCAAAATGACAACAGTTCTAGAAACATCAGATCCGTCATATTCACTCTCAAGATCGCCTGCTGTGTAACATGTTCATTTCCCATCATTGTGTCTTATGTCAAAATGACAACAGTTCTAGAAACATCAGATCCGTCATATTCACTCTCAAGATCGCCTGCTCTCTAACATGTTCATTTCCCATCATTGTGTCTTATGTCAAAATGACAACAGTTCTAGAAACATCAGATCCGTCATATTCACTCTCAAGATCGCCTGCTGTGTATCATGTTCATTTCCCATCATTGTGTCTTATGTCAAAATGACAACAGTTCTAGAAACATCAGATCCGTCACATTCACTCTCAAGATCGCCTGCTGTGTAACATGTTCATTTCCCATCATTGTACCTTATGTCAAAATGACAACAGTTCTACAAACATCAGATCCGTCACATTCACTCTCAAGATCGCCTGCTCTCTAACATGTTCATTTCCCATCATTGTGCCTTATGTCAAAATGACAACAGTTCTAGAAACATAAGATCCGTCACATTCACTCTCAAGATCGCCTGCTCTCTAACATGTTCATTTCCCATCATTGTGTCTTATGTCAAAATGACAACAGTTGTAGAAACATCAGATCCGTCACATTCACTCTCAAGATCGCCTGCTCTCTAACATGTTCATTTCCCATCATTGTGTCTTATGTCAAAATGACAACAGCTCTAGAAACATCAGATCCGTCACATTCACTCTCAAGATCGCCTGCTGTATAACATGTTCATTTCCCATCATTGTGCCTTACGTCAAAATGACAACAGTTCTAGAAACATCAGATCCGTTATATTCACTCTCAAGATCGCCTGCTCTCTAACATGTTCATTTCCCATCATTGTGTCTTATGTCAAAATGATCAAGTTGTAGAAACATCAGATCCGTCACATTCACTCTCAAGATCGCCTGCTGTGTAACATGTTCATTTCCCATCATTGTGTCTTATGTCAAAATGACAACAGTTGTAGAAACATCAGATCCGTCACATTCACTCTCAAGATCGCCTGCTCTCTAACATGTTCATTTCCCATCATTGTGTCTTATGTCAAAATGACAACAGTTCTAGAAGCATCAGATCCGTCACATTCACTCTCAAGATCGCCTGCTGTGTAACATGTTCATTTCCCATCATTGTGCCTTATGTCAAAATGACAACAGTTCTAGAAACATCAGATCCGTCACATTCACTCTCAAGATCGCCTGCTCTCTAACATGTTCATTTCCCATCATTGTGTCTTATGTCAAAATGACAACAGTTCCAGAAACATCAGATCCGTCACATTCACTCTCAAGATCACCTGCTGTGTAACATGTTCATTTCCCATCATTGTGTCTTATGTCAAAATGACAACAGTTGTAGAAACATCAGATCCGTCACATTCACTCTCAAGATCGCCTGCTGTGTAACATGTTCATTTCCCATCATTGTGTCTTATGTCAAAATGACAACAGTTCTAGAAACATCAGATCCGTCACATTCACTCTCAAGATCGCCTCCTGTGTAACATGTTCATTTCCCATCATTGTGTCTTATGTCAAAATGACAACAGTTCTAGAAACATCAGATCCGTCATATTCACTCTCAAGATCGCCTGCTGTGTAACATGTTCATTTCCCATCATTGTGCCTTATGTCAAAATGACAACAGTTCTAGAAACATCAGATCCGTCACATTCACTCTCAAGATCGCCTGCTGTGTAACATGTTCATTTCCCATCATTGTGCCTTATGTCAAAATGACAACAGTTCTAGAAACATCAGATCCGTCATATTCACTCTCAAGATCGCCTGCTGTGTAACATGTTCATTTCCCATCATTGTGTCTTATGTCAAAATGACAACAGTTCTAGAAACATCAGATCCGTCATATTCACTCTCAAGATCGCCTGCTCTCTAACATGTTCATTTCCCATCATTGTGTCTTATGTCAAAATGACAACAGTTCTAGAAACATCAGATCCGTCACATTCACTCTCAAGATCGCCTGCTGTGTAACATGTTCATTTCCCATCATTGTGCCTTATGTCAAAATGACAACAGTTCTAGAAACATCAGATCCGTCACATTCACTCTCAAGATCGCCTGCTGTGTAACATGTTCATTTCCCATCATTGTGTCTTATGTCAAAATGACAACAGTTCTAGAAACATCAGATCCGTCACATTCACTCTCAAGATCGCCTCCTGTGTAACATGTTCATTTCGCATCATTGTACCTTATGTCAAAATGACAACAGTTCTAGAAACATCAGATCCGTCACATTCACTCTCAAGATCGCCTGCTGTGTAACATGTTCATTTCCCATCATTGTGTCTTATGTCAAAATGACAACAGTTCTAGAAACATCAGATCCGTCACATTCACTCTCAAGATCGCATGCTGTGTAACATGTTCATTTCCCATCATTGTGTCTTATGTCAAAATGACAACAGTTCTAGAAACATCAGATCCGTCACATTCACTCTCAAGATCGCCTGCTGTGTATCATGTTCATTTCCCATCATTGTGTCTTATGTCAAAATGACAACAGTTCTAGAAACATCAGATCCGTCATATTCACTCTCAAGATCGCCTGCTGTGTAACATGTTCATTTCCCATCATTGTGTCTTATGTCAAAATGACAACAGTTCTAGAAACATCAGATCCGTCATATTCACTCTCAAGATCGCCTGCTCTCTAACATGTTCATTTCCCATCATTGTGTCTTATGTCAAAATGACAACAGTTCTAGAAACATCAGATCCGTCACATTCACTCTCAAGATCGCCTGCTGTGTATCATGTTCATTTCCCATCATTGTGTCTTATGTCAAAATGACAACAGTTCTAGAAACATCAGATCCGTCATATTCACTCTCAAGATCGCCTGCTGTGTAACATGTTCATTTCCCATCATTGTGTCTTATGTCAAAATGACAACAGTTCTAGAAACATCAGATCCGTCATATTCACTCTCAAGATCGCCTGCTCTCTAACATGTTCATTTCCCATCATTGTGTCTTATGTCAAAATGACAACAGTTCTAGAAACATCAGATCCGTCATATTCACTCTCAAGATCGCCTGCTGTGTATCATGTTCATTTCCCATCATTGTGTCTTATGTCAAAATGACAACAGTTCTAGAAACATCAGATCCGTCACATTCACTCTCAAGATCGCCTGCTGTGTAACATGTTCATTTCCCATCATTGTACCTTATGTCAAAATGACAACAGTTCTACAAACATCAGATCCGTCACATTCACTCTCAAGATCGCCTGCTCTCTAACATGTTCATTTCCCATCATTGTGCCTTATGTCAAAATGACAACAGTTCTAGAAACATAAGATCCGTCACATTCACTCTCAAGATCGCCTGCTCTCTAACATGTTCATTTCCCATCATTGTGTCTTATGTCAAAATGACAACAGTTGTAGAAACATCAGATCCGTCACATTCACTCTCAAGATCGCCTGCTCTCTAACATGTTCATTTCCCATCATTGTGTCTTATGTCAAAATGACAACAGCTCTAGAAACATCAGATCCGTCACATTCACTCTCAAGATCGCCTGCTGTATAACATGTTCATTTCCCATCATTGTGCCTTACGTCAAAATGACAACAGTTCTAGAAACATCAGATCCGTTATATTCACTCTCAAGATCGCCTGCTCTCTAACATGTTCATTTCCCATCATTGTGTCTTATGTCAAAATGATCAAGTTGTAGAAACATCAGATCCGTCACATTCACTCTCAAGATCGCCTGCTGTGTAACATGTTCATTTCCCATCATTGTGTCTTATGTCAAAATGACAACAGTTGTAGAAACATCAGATCCGTCACATTCACTCTCAAGATCGCCTGCTCTCTAACATGTTCATTTCCCATCATTGTGTCTTATGTCAAAATGACAACAGTTGTAGAAACATCAGATCCGTCACATTCACTCTCAAGATCGCCTGCTCTCTAACATGTTCATTTCCCATCATTGTGTCTTATGTCAAAATGACAACAGTTCTAGAAGCATCAGATCCGTCACATTCACTCTCAAGATCGCCTGCTGTGTAACATGTTCATTTCCCATCATTGTGCCTTATGTCAAAATGACAACAGTTCTAGAAACATCAGATCCGTCACATTCACTCTCAAGATCGCCTGCTCTCTAACATGTTCATTTCCCATCATTGTGTCTTATGTCAAAATGACAACAGTTGTAGAAACATCAGATCCGTCACATTCACTCTCAAGATCGCCTGCTCTCTAACATGTTCATTTCCCATCATTGTGTCTTATGTCAAAATGACAACAGTTCTAGAAGCATCAGATCCGTCACATTCACTCTCAAGATCGCCTGCTTTGTAACATGTTCATTTCCCATCATTGTGCCTTATGTCAAAATGACAACAGTTCTAGAAACATCAGATCCGTCACATTCACTCTCAAGATCGCCTGCTCTCTAACATGTTCATTTCCCATCATTGTGTCTTATGTCAAAATGACAACAGTTCTAGAAACATCAGATCCGTCATATTCACTCTCAAGATCGCCTGCTGTGTAACATGTTCATTTCCCATCATTGTGTCTTATGTCAAAATGACAACAGTTCTAGAAACATCAGATCCGTCATATTCACTCTCAAGATCGCCTGCTCTCTAACATGTTCATTTCCCATCATTGTGTCTTATGTCAAAATGACAACAGTTCTAGAAACATCAGATCCGTCACATTCACTCTCAAGATCGCCTGCTGTGTATCATGTTCATTTCCCATCATTGTGTCTTATGTCAAAATGACAACAGTTCTAGAAACATCAGATCCGTCATATTCACTCTCAAGATCGCCTGCTGTGTAACATGTTCATTTCCCATCATTGTGTCTTATGTCAAAATGACAACAGTTCTAGAAACATCAGATCCGTCATATTCACTCTCAAGATCGCCTGCTCTCTAACATGTTCATTTCCCATCATTGTGTCTTATGTCAAAATGACAACAGTTCTAGAAACATCAGATCCGTCATATTCACTCTCAAGATCGCCTGCTGTGTATCATGTTCATTTCCCATCATTGTGTCTTATGTCAAAATGACAACAGTTCTAGAAACATCAGATCCGTCACATTCACTCTCAAGATCGCCTGCTGTGTAACATGTTCATTTCCCATCATTGTACCTTATGTCAAAATGACAACAGTTCTACAAACATCAGATCCGTCACATTCACTCTCAAGATCGCCTGCTCTCTAACATGTTCATTTCCCATCATTGTGCCTTATGTCAAAATGACAACAGTTCTAGAAACATAAGATCCGTCACATTCACTCTCAAGATCGCCTGCTCTCTAACATGTTCATTTCCCATCATTGTGTCTTATGTCAAAATGACAACAGTTGTAGAAACATCAGATCCGTCACATTCACTCTCAAGATCGCCTGCTCTCTAACATGTTCATTTCCCATCATTGTGTCTTATGTCAAAATGACAACAGCTCTAGAAACATCAGATCCGTCACATTCACTCTCAAGATCGCCTGCTGTATAACATGTTCATTTCCCATCATTGTGCCTTACGTCAAAATGACAACAGTTCTAGAAACATCAGATCCGTTATATTCACTCTCAAGATCGCCTGGTCTCTATTATGTTCATTTCCCATCATTGTGTCTTATGTCAAAATGACAACAGTTCCAGAAACATCAGATCCGTCACATTCACTCTCAAGATCGCCTGGTCTCTATCATGTTCATTTCCCATCATTGTGTCTTATGTCAAAATGACAACAGTTGTAGAAACATCAGATCCGTCACATTCACTCTCAAGATCGCCTGCTCTCTAACATGTTCATTTCCCATCATTGTGTCTTATGTCAAAATGACAACAGTTCTAGAAGCATCAGATCCGTCACATTCACTCTCAAGATCGCCTGCTGTGTAACATGTTCATTTCCCATCATTGTGCCTTATGTCAAAATGACAACAGTTCTAGAAACATCAGATCCGTCACATTCACTCTCAAGATCGCCTGCTCTCTAACATTTTCATTTCCCATCATTGTGTCTTATGTCAAAATGACAACAGTTCCAGAAACATCAGATCCGTCACATTCACTCTCAAGATCACCTGCTGTGTAACATGTTCATTTCCCATCATTGTGTCTTATGTCAAAATGACAACAGTTGTAGAAACATCAGATCCGTCACATTCACTCTCAAGATCGCCTGGTCTCTATCATGTTCATTTCCCATCATTGTGTCTTATGTCAAAATGACAACAGTTCTAGAAACATCAGATCCGTCACATTCACTCTCAAGATCGCCTGCTCTCTAACATGTTCATTTCCCAACATTGGGTCTTATGTCAAAATGACAACAGTTGTAGAAACATCAGATCCGTCACATTCACTCTCAAGATCGCCTGCTGTATAACATGTTCATTTCCCATCATTGTGTCTTATGTCAAAATGACAACAGTTGTAGAAACATCAGATCCGTCATATTCACTCTCAAGATCGCCTGCTGTGTAACATGTTCATTTCCCATCATTGTGTCTTATGTCAAAATGACAACAGTTCTAGAAACATCAGATCCGTCACATTCACTCTCAAGATCGCCTGGTCTCTATCATGTTCATTTCCCATCATTGTGTCTTATGTCAAAATGACAACAGTTCTAGAAACATCAGATCCGTCACATTCACTCTCAAGATCGCCTGGTCTCTATTATGTTCATTTCCCATCATTGTGTCTTATGTCAAAATGACAACAGTTCCAGAAACATCAGATCCGTCACATTCACTCTCAAGATCGCCTGGTCTCTATCATGTTCATTTCCCATCATTGTGTCTTATGTCAAAATGACAACAGTTGTAGAAACATCAGATCCGTCACATTCACTCTCAAGATCGCCTGCTCTCTAACATGTTCATTTCCCATCATTGTGTCTTATGTCAAAATGACAACAGTTGTAGAAACATCAGATCCGTCACATTCACTCTCAAGATCGCCTGCTGTATAACATGTTCATTTCCCATCATTGTGTCTTATGTCAAAATGACAACAGTTGTAGAAACATCAGATCCGTCATATTCACTCTCAAGATCGCCTGCTGTGTAACATGTTCATTTCCCATCATTGTGTCTTATGTCAAAATGACAACAGTTCTAGAAACATCAGATCCGTCACATTCACTCTCAAGATCGCCTGGTCTCTATCATGTTCATTTCCCATCATTGTGTCTTATGTCAAAATGACAACAGTTCTAGAAACATCAGATCCGTCACATTCACTCTCAAGATCGCCTGGTCTCTATCATGTTCATTTCCCATCATTGTGTCTTATGTCAAAATGACAACAGTTCCAGAAACATCAGATCCGTCACATTCACTCTCAAGATCGCCTGGTCTCTATCATGTTCATTTCCCATCATTGTGTCTTATGTCAAAATGACAACAGTTGTAGAAACATCAGATCCGTCACATTCACTCTCAAGATCGCCTGGTCTCTATCATGTTCATTTCCCATCATTGTGTCTTATGTCAAAATGACAACAGTTCCAGAAACATCAGATCCGTCACATTCACTCTCAAGATCGCCTGCTGTGTAACATGTTCATTTCCCATCATTGTGTCTTATGTCAAAATGACAACAGTTGTAGAAACATCAGATCCGTCACATTCACTCTCAAGATCGCCTGGTCTCTATCATGTTCATTTCCCATCATTGTGTCTTATGTCAAAATGACAACAGTTCCAGAAACATCAGATCCGTCACATTCACTCTCAAGATCGCCTGGTCTCTAACATGTTCATTTCCCATCATTGTGTCTTATGTCAAAATGACAACAGTTCTAGAAACATCAGATCCGTCACATTCACTCTCAAGATCGCCTGGTCTCTATCATGTTCATTTCCCATCATTGTGTCTTATGTCAAAATGACAACAGTTCTAGAAACATCAGATCCGTCACATTCACTCTCAAGATCGCCTCCTGTGTAACATGTTCATTTCCCATCATTGTGTCTTATGTCAAAATGACAACAGTTCTAGAAACATCAGATCCGTCATATTCACTCTCAAGATCGCCTGCTGTGTAACATGTTCATTTCCCATCATTGTGCCTTATGTCAAAATGACAACAGTTCTAGAAACATCAGATCCGTCACATTCACTCTCAAGATCGCCTGCTGTGTAACATGTTCATTTCCCATCATTGTGCCTTATGTCAAAATGACAACAGTTCTAGAAACATCAGATCCGTCATATTCACTCTCAAGATCGCCTGCTGTGTAACATGTTCATTTCCCATCATTTTGTCTTATGTCAAAATGACAACAGTTCTAGAAACATCAGATCCGTCATATTCACTCTCAAGATCGCCTGCTCTCTAACATGTTCATTTCCCATCATTGTGTCTTATGTCAAAATGACAACAGTTCTAGAAACATCAGATCCGTCACATTCACTCTCAAGATCGCCTGCTGTGTAACATGTTCATTTCCCATCATTGTGCCTTATGTCAAAATGACAACAGTTCTAGAAACATCAGATCCGTCACATTCACTCTCAAGATCGCCTGCTGTGTAACATGTTCATTTCCCATCATTGTGTCTTATGTCAAAATGACAACAGTTCTAGAAACATCAGATCCGTCACATTCACTCTCAAGATCGCCTCCTGTGTAACATGTTCATTTCGCATCATTGTACCTTATGTCAAAATGACAACAGTTCTAGAAACATCAGATCCGTCACATTCACTCTCAAGATCGCCTGCTGTGTAACATGTTCATTTCCCATCATTGTGTCTTATGTCAAAATGACAACAGTTCTAGAAACATCAGATCCGTCACATTCACTCTCAAGATCGCCTGCTGTATAACATGTTCATTTCCCATCATTGTGTCTTATGTCAAAATGACAACAGTTCTAGAAACATCAGATCCGTCACATTCACACTCAAGATCGCCTGCTGTGTAACATGTTCATTTCCTATCATTGTGTCTTATGTCAAAATGACAACAGTTCTAGAAGCATCAGATCCGTCACATTCACTCTCAAGATCGCCTGCTGTGTAACATGTTCATTTCCCATCATTGTGTCTTATGTCAAAATGACAACAGTTCTAGAAACATCAGATCCGTCACATTCACTCTCAAGATCGCCTGGTCTCTATCATGTTCATTTCCCATCATTGTGTCTTATGTCAAAATGACAACAGTTCCAGAAACATCAGATCCGTCACATTCACTCTCAAGATCGCCTGGTCTCTATCATGTTCATTTCCCATCATTGTGTCTTATGTCAAAATGACAACAGTTCCAGAAACATCAGATCCGTCACATTCACTCTCAAGATCGCCTGCTCTCTAACATGTTCATTTCCCATCATTGTGTCTTATGTCAAAATGACAACAGTTCTAGAAACATCAGATCCGTCACATTCACACTCAAGATCGCCTGCTGTATAACATGTTCATTTCCCATCATTGTGTCTTATGTCAAAATGACAACAGTTCTAGAAACATCAGATCCGTCACATTCACACTCAAGATCGCCTGGTCTCTATCATGTTCATTTCCCATCATTGTGTCTTATGTCAAAATGACAACAGTTCTAGAAACATCAGATCCGTCACATTCACTCTCAAGATCGCCTGGTCTCTATTATGTTCATTTCCCATCATTGTGTCTTATGTCAAAATGACAACAGTTCCAGAAACATCAGATCCGTCACATTCACTCTCAAGATCGCCTGGTCTCTATCATGTTCATTTCCCATCATTGTGTCTTATGTCAAAATGACAACAGTTCTAGAAACATCAGATCCGTCACATTCACTCTCAAGATCGCCTGGTCTCTATCATGTTCATTTCCCATCATTGTGTCTTATGTCAAAATGACAACAGTTCCAGAAACATCAGATCCGTCACATTCACTCTCAAGATCGCCTGGTCTCTATCATGTTCATTTCCCATCATTGTGTCTTATGTCAAAATGACAACAGTTGTAGAAACATCAGATCCGTCACATTCACTCTCAAGATCGCCTGGTCTCTATCATGTTCATTTCCCATCATTGTGTCTTATGTCAAAATGACAACAGTTGTAGAAACATCAGATCCGTCACATTCACTCTCAAGATCGCCTGGTCTCTATCATGTTCATTTCCCATCATTGTGTCTTATGTCAAAATGACAACAGTTCCAGAAACATCAGATCCGTCACATTCACTCTCAAGATCGCCTGCTGTGTAACATGTTCATTTCCCATCATTGTGTCTTATGTCAAAATGACAACAGTTGTAGAAACATCAGATCCGTCACATTCACTCTCAAGATCGCCTGGTCTCTATCATGTTCATTTCCCATCATTGTGTCTTATGTCAAAATGACAACAGTTCCAGAAACATCAGATCCGTCACATTCACTCTCAAGATCGCCTGGTCTCTATCATGTTCATTTCCCATCATTGTGTCTTATGTCAAAATGACAACAGTTCTAGAAACATCAGATCCGTCACATTCACTCTCAAGATCGCGTGCTGTGTAACATGTTCATTTCCCATCATTGTGTCTTATGTCAAAATGACAACAGTTCTAGAAACATCAGATCCGTCACATTCACTCTCAAGATCGCCTGCTGTGTAACATGTTCATTTCCCATCATTGTGCCTTATGTCAAAATGACAACAGTTCTAGAAACATCAGATCCGTCACATTCACTCTCAAGATCGCCTGGTCTCTATCATGTTCATTTCCCATCATTGTGTCTTATGTCAAAATGACAACAGTTCTAGAAACATCAGATCCGTCACATTCACTCTCAAGATCGCCTGCTGTATAACATGTTCATTTCCCATCATTGTGTCTTATGTCAAAATGACAACAGTTCTAGAAACATCAGATCCGTCACATTCACACTCAAGATCGCCTGCTGTGTAACATGTTCATTTCCTATCATTGTGTCTTATGTCAAAATGACAACAGTTCTAGAAACATCAGATCCGTCACATTCACTCTCAAGATCGCCTGCTGTGTAACATGTTCATTTCCCATCATTGTGTCTTATGTCAAAATGACAACAGTTCTAGAAACATCAGATCCGTCACATTCACTCTCAAGATCGCCTGGTCTCTATCATGTTCATTTCCCATCATTGTGTCTTATGTCAAAATGACAACAGTTCCAGAAACATCAGATCCGTCACATTCACTCTCAAGATCGCCTGGTCTCTATCATGTTCATTTCCCATCATTGTGTCTTATGTCAAAATGACAACAGTTCCAGAAACATCAGATCCGTCACATTCACTCTCAAGATCGCCTGCTCTCTATCATGTTCATTTCCCATCATTGTGTCTTATGTCAAAATGACAACAGTTCCAGAAACATCAGATCCGTCATATTCACTCTCAAGATCGCCTGCTGTGTAACATGTTCATTTCCCATCATTGTGTCTTATGTCAAAATGACAACAGTTCTAGAAACATCAGATCCGTCACATTCACACTCAAGATCGCCTGCTGTATAACATGTTCATTTCCCATCATTGTGTCTTATGTCAAAATGACAACAGTTCTAGAAACATCAGATCCGTCACATTCACACTCAAGATCGCCTGGTCTCTATCATGTTCATTTCCCATCATTGTGTCTTATGTCAAAATGACAACAGTTCCAGAAACATCAGATCCGTCACATTCACTCTCAAGATCGCCTGCTCTCTATCATGTTCATTTCCCATCATTGTGTCTTATGTCAAAATGACAACAGTTCTAGAAACATCAGATCCGTCACATTCACTCTCAAGATCGCCTGCTGTATAACATGTTCATTTCCCATCATTGTGTCTTATGTCAAAATGACAACAGTTCTAGAAACATCAGATCCGTCACATTCACTCTCAAGATCGCCTGGTCTCTATTATGTTCATTTCCCATCATTGTGTCTTATGTCAAAATGACAACAGTTCCAGAAACATCAGATCCGTCACATTCACTCTCAAGATCGCCTGGTCTCTATCATGTTCATTTCCCATCATTGTGTCTTATGTCAAAATGACAACAGTTCTAGAAACATCAGATCCGTCACATTCACTCTCAAGATCGCCTGGTCTCTATCATGTTCATTTCCCATCATTGTGTCTTATGTCAAAATGACAACAGTTCCAGAAACATCAGATCCGTCACATTCACTCTCAAGATCGCCTGGTCTCTATCATGTTCATTTCCCATCATTGTGTCTTATGTCAAAATGACAACAGTTGTAGAAACATCAGATCCGTCACATTCACTCTCAAGATCGCCTGGTCTCTATCATGTTCATTTCCCATCATTGTGTCTTATGTCAAAATGACAACAGTTGTAGAAACATCAGATCCGTCACATTCACTCTCAAGATCGCCTGGTCTCTATCATGTTCATTTCCCATCATTGTGTCTTATGTCAAAATGACAACAGTTCCAGAAACATCAGATCCGTCACATTCACTCTCAAGATCGCCTGCTGTGTAACATGTTCATTTCCCATCATTGTGTCTTATGTCAAAATGACAACAGTTGTAGAAACATCAGATCCGTCACATTCACTCTCAAGATCGCCTGGTCTCTATCATGTTCATTTCCCATCATTGTGTCTTATGTCAAAATGACAACAGTTCCAGAAACATCAGATCCGTCACATTCACTCTCAAGATCGCCTGGTCTCTATCATGTTCATTTCCCATCATTGTGTCTTATGTCAAAATGACAACAGTTCTAGAAACATCAGATCCGTCACATTCACTCTCAAGATCGCCTGCTGTGTAACATGTTCATTTCCCATCATTGTGTCTTATGTCAAAATGACAACAGTTCTAGAAACATCAGATCCGTCACATTCACTCTCAAGATCGCCTGCTGTGTAACATGTTCATTTCCCATCATTGTGCCTTATGTCAAAATGACAACAGTTCTAGAAACATCAGATCCGTCACATTCACTCTCAAGATCGCCTGGTCTCTATCATGTTCATTTCCCATCATTGTGTCTTATGTCAAAATGACAACAGTTCTAGAAACATCAGATCCGTCACATTCACTCTCAAGATCGCCTGCTGTGTAACATGTTCATTTCCCATCATTGTGTCTTATGTCAAAATGACAACAGTTCTAGAAACATCAGATCCGTCACATTCACTCTCAAGATCGCCTGCTGTGTAACATGTTCATTTCCCATCATTGTACCTTATGTCAAAATGACAACAGTTCTAGAAACATCAAATCCGTCACATTCACTCTCAAGATCGCCTGCTGTGTAACATGTTCATTTCCCATCATTGTACCTTATGTCAAAATGACAACAGTTCTAGAAACATCAGATCCGTCACATTCACTCTCAAGATCGCCTGGTCTCTATCATGTTCATTTCCCATCATTGTGTCTTATGTCAAAATGACAACAGTTCTAGAAACATCAGATCCGTCACATTCACTCTCAAGATCGCCTGCTGTGTAACATGTTCATTTCCCATCATTGTGTCTTATGTCAAAATGACAACAGTTCTAGAAACATCAAATCCGTCACATTCACTCTCAAGATCGCCTGCTGTGTAACATGTTCATTTCCCATCATTGTACCTTATGTCAAAATGACAACAGTTCTAGAAACATCAGACCCGTCACATTCACTCTCAAGATCGCCTGCTGTCTAACATGTTCATTTCCCATCATTGTGTCTTATGTCAAAATGACAACAGTTCTAGAAACATCAGATCCGTCACATTCACTCTCAAGATCGCCTGCTGTATAACATGTTCATTTCCCATCATTGTGTCTTATGTCAAAATGACAACAGTTCTAGAAACATCAGATCCGTCACATTCACACTCAAGATCGCCTGCTGTGTAACATGTTCATTTCCCATCATTGTGTCTTATGTCAAAATGACAACAGTTCTAGAAACATCAGATCCGTCACATTCACTCTCAAGATCGCCTGCTCTTTATCATGTTCATTTCCCATCATTGTGTCTTATGTCAAAATGACAACAGTTCTAGAAACATCAGATCCGTCACATTCACTCTCAAGATCGCCTGCTCTTTAGCATGTTCATTTCCCATCATTGTGTCTTATGTCAAAATGACAACAGTTGTAGAAACATCAGATCCGTCACATTCACTCTCAAGATCGCCTGCTGTGTAACATGTTCATTTCCCATCATTGTGTCTTATGTCAAAATGACAACAGTTCTAGAAACATCAGATCCGTCACATTCACTCTCAAGATCGCCTGCTGTATAACATGTTCATTTCCCATCATTGTGTCTTATGTCAAAATGACAACAGTTCTAGAAACATCAGATCCGTCACATTCACACTCAAGATCGCCTGCTGTGTAACATGTTCATTTCCCATCATTGTGTCTTATGTCAAAATGACAACAGTTCTAGAAACATCAGATCCGTCACATTCACTCTCAAGATCGCCTGGTCTCTATCATGTTCATTTCCCATCATTGTGTCTTATGTCAAAATGACAACAGTTCTAGAAACATCAGATCCGTCACATTCACTCTCAAGATCGCCTGGTCTCTATCATGTTCATTTCCCATCATTGTGTCTTATGTCAAAATGACAACAGTTCGAGAAACATCAGATCCGTCACATTCACTCTCAAGATCGCCTGCTGTGTAACATGTTCATTTCCCATCATTGTGTCTTATGTCAAAATGACAACAGTTCTAGAAACATCAGATCCGTCACATTCACTCTCAAGATCGCCTGCTGTGTAACATGTTCATTTCCCATCATTGTGTCTTATGTCAAAATGACAACAGTTCTAGAAACATCAGATCCGTCACATTCACACTCAAGATCGCCTGCTGTATAACATGTTCATTTCCCATCATTGTGTCTTATGTCAAAATGACAACAGTTCTAGAAACATCAGATCCGTCACATTCACTCTCAAGATCGCCTGCTGTGTAACATGTTCATTTCCCATCATTGTGTCTTATGTCAAAATGACAACAGTTCTAGAAACATCAGATCCGTCATATTCACTCTCAAGATCGGCTGGTCTCTATCATGTTCATTTCCCATCATTGTGTCTTATGTCAAAATGACAACAGTTCGAGAAACATCAGATCCGTCACATTCACTCTCAAGATCGCCTGCTGTGTAACATGTTCATTTCCCATCATTGTGTCTTATGTCAAAATGACAACAGTTCTAGAAACATCAGATCCGTCACATTCACACTCAAGATCGCCTGCTGTATAACATGTTCATTTCCCATCATTGTGTCTTATGTCAAAATGACAACAGTTCTAGAAACATCAGATCCGTCACATTCACTCTCAAGATCGCCTGCTGTGTAACATGTTCATTTCCCATCATTGTGTCTTATGTCAAAATGACAACAGTTCTAGAAACATCAGATCCGTCACATTCACTCTCAAGATCGCTTGCTGTGTAACATGTTCATTTCCCATCATTGTGTCTTATGTCAAAATGACAACAGTTCTAGAAACATCAGATCCGTCATATTCACTCTCAAGATCGCCTGCTGTGTAACATGTTCATTTCCCATCATTGTGTCTTATGTCAAAATGACAACAGTTCTAGAAACATCAGATCCGTCACATTCACACTCAAGATCGCCTGCTGTATAACATGTTCATTTCCCATCATTGTGTCTTATGTCAAAATGACAACAGTTGTAGAAACATCAGATCCGTCACATTCACTCTCAAGATCGCCTGCTGTGTAACATGTTCATTTCCCATCATTGTGTCTTATGTCAAAATGACAACAGTTCTAGAAACATCAGATCCGTCACATTCACTCTCAAGATCGCCTGCTCTCTAACATGTTCATTTCCCATCATTGTGTCTTATGTCAAAATGACAACAGTTCTAGAAACATCAGATCCGTCACATTCACACTCAAGATCGCCTGCTGTATAACATGTTCTTTTCCCATCATTGTGTCTTATGTCAAAATGACAACAGTTCTAGAAACATCAGATCCGTCATATTCACTCTCAAGATCGCCTGCTGTATAACATGTTCATTTCCCATCATTGTGTCTTATGTCAAAATGATCAAGTTGGAGATCTCTATCATTTGTACATACGTATAATGTTAATCTTAAACTTTGAGGACATGCTACATTCTCCCTAATATGTGCTTCATAGAAACATTACAAACAAAACAATCTGACGGCATTTTGTTCTTCGATCAGCCGATTTAGAAAGAATAAATGTTTTTGATCCAATTTGAATGTAATTCCTCAAGAATGCACGAAAATAAGAGTTTGTAAATGGTAAGATGCGCAGAGTAAGTTATTTGTCACATGGGACTTGAGTTCACTTCGCGATGCTTAGTTATGATTGAAACAAGTATATGTTTGTTGTAGTGACTTATTGGAAAAACAAGGACTGCGTGCGTGCGACTGTCACACGTCACAAGGACAGAACGACCCAGAAACCAAGCAGCCCTCAGTGGTATATTCCATGTCATGAATATGGAGAGCAAATGCTACTCTACTGTTATGTATTACTCCGTCCAAATGTGCGACTGTCTCACGTCACAAGGACAGAACGACCCAGAAACCAAGCAGCCCTCAGTATCATATCCCATCTCATGAATATGGAGAGTAAATGCTACTCTACTGTTATGTATTACTCCGTCCAAATGTGCGACTGTCACACGTCACAAAGACAGAACGACCCAGAAACCAAGCAGCCCTCAGTGGTATATCCCATCTCATGAATATGGAGAGCAAATGCTACTCTACTGTTATGTATTACTCCGTCCAAATGTGCGACTGTCACACGTCACAAAGACAGAACGACCCAGAAACCAAGCAGCCCTCAGTATCATATCCCATCTCATGAATTTGGAGAGCAAATACTACTCTACTGTTATGTATTACTCCGTCCAAATGTGCGACTGTCACACGTCACAAAGACAGAACGACCCAGAAACCAAGCAGCCCTCGGTGGTATATCCCATCTCATGAATATGGAGAGCAAATGCTACTCTACTGTTATGTATTACTCCGTCCAAATGTGCGACTGTCACACGTCACAAAGACAGAACGACCCAGAAACCAAGCAGCCCTCAGTGGTATATCCCATCTCATGAATATGGAGACCAAATGCTACTCTACTGTTATGTATTACTCCGTCCAAATGTGCGACTGTGACACGTCACAAAGACAGAACGACCCAGAAACCAAGCAGCCCTCGGTGGTATATCCCATCTCATGAATATGGAGAGCAAATGCTACTCTACTGTTATGTATTACTCCGTCCAAATGTGCGACTGTCACACGTCACAAAGGCAGAACGACCCAGAAACCAAGCAGCCCTCGGTGGTATATCCCATCTCATGAATATGGAGAGCAAATGCTACTCTACTGTTATGTAGGTATCACTCCGTCCAAATGTGCGACTGTGACACGTCACAAAGACAGAACGACCCAGAAACCAAGCAGCCCTCGGTGGTATATCCCATCTCATGAATATGGAGAGCAAATGCTACTCTACTGTTATAGGTTGCGCGTTCGTTCTTGACGAATGACCTTGAGCAGAAATCCAATGAGTGAGCCTACCCTTAATAAACAGGTCAGCAATGTTTATGCTACGATAACAGACACCTCTGTTTTCCTCTGTCACGTGTGTGTATACAGTCGACTGCAGAAGTTTTGTGCGGTACGGATGTATGTATGCATGCAACGAAAATAGCAATTCAGACGAGGGAGAGATGTCGGGAATAGAATAAATGCAAGAAAGTTAAGTGGAAACAGTTATAGAGGTATAGTGTATAATACGTGTGGCTGATATTACTGCAAGTGTCATGAATTGATCTGTAGTGTTGTACTACTTCAGCTCAGAAGCATGCGCGTCATCTCACTGCAGACTGTACCTCCTCTCTCTCGTTCCCGCAAAAGCTGAGTAGAGACTCGCATTCAACCTTTCATATAAAATTTTCATTCGTCAAGAAGTAACGCGCGACCTTTAAGCAGCAAACGTAACATATAGCTAGGTATTTGAAACAAGTTTCTAAAGTATATTTTCCTTGGGCAAGGGCTACAGACTGAAGCAGCCATTAAGGCGGTTTTGCTTCCATCGCCACACATTCTTAGAATGGAGTCGAGTCGCATTGCATGGATCATGTCACCTTCACACTTGATTCTTCTGTGTGTGCAAAGTGCAACAAGTTTACCTCCTTGTAAGACAGTTAAAGGAAACGCTGCCATCAATCAGCTCAATTTAACTGCGTCATTGGGAATACAAACTGGACGGGCAAAACCCTGGAAAAAGTCCACAAACCGCAACACTATTAGTTAAGGCTCAAACTGCCTACCTAAGCTAAGAGGCTCTTGGGAAAATTAAAGTACCTACAAATCTGGTGTGTTATATTCACAAGGGTTTCTCCACTCACTCTTCTACTAACCATTCTTACAAACTCTTATTCCTACATCTTCTTCATGTTAATACAGATAAACATTTGTATAAATTATCTTATTATTTATTTCCTTGTAGGTACAAGGGGAGTATGGGAATACAGTAGTCTTTGAGCGATAGTCAAGTGTTTTAGAGCTTTGGGATACCGTTTTTTTCATGCCCAAGATATAAAAAATGAATAACGATATTGAATTTTACAGAAGTGTAAGTTCTCCAAAACTCACACAAATAACGAGGAATATCTCCGAAATGGTCCACTCCAGAAAAAAAAAAAGACAAATTGTGTGTTTTGTTTTAGCAAGATCTACATTTATGTATAGTAAGATTTGGCCTATCTCTTATGGTTTACGAGTTATTCAAAATTCATCCAAAGTAAGCAGGACTACATAGACTATAGCCAGGAAATTCAAAATATACATTTCATTTGTCATAAAAATGTCTCAAACTTATGACATTTTAATCAAAATCGTTAGAGCCATTTTCAAGAAAGTAAAACTTTTCGAAAAATTTTTCATATAAAGGCTAATTTAGGGTAAAGCAATTTTCTTGAAAATCTTCGTGTCGCATCCCTGAAAGATGTTAAACTTAAATACCAACTTTGATTTTTGCCGACTTTTCGTTTTTGAGTTATGCTGTTCACAGTCTGACACACACACACACACGCACGCACGCACGCACGCACGCACGCACGCACACACACACACAACATGGCAACAACAATGGACAGCATCAAGGAAAGGAGCAGTAACCAAAGAATATTTCCCATCCGTGAGAAGAAGATTAAAGCAACGGTTACCAATATCTCCGGAGTTCACAGCAATGATAACAGGACATGGAAAGCTAAGAGCATATCACCACAGGTTTGGATTTTTAGATAACCCAATGTGCAAATGTGAAGAAGAGGACCAAACAGTAAACCACATTATATTTCGATGCAAAATACTAAACAACCAGAGAAACGCAATGATTAGGAAGATACAAAGTAAAGGTGCTACTTGGCCCATAAACAAAGAAGAACTTGGAAACAGTTTCATACAACCTTTCGTTAACTTCATTAATGCTATACAATTCACAGAAATAGAATGACTTAAGTTCAAATATATATAATTTCTACTCCTTACCAAAATTGCAATCAGTATCATTGTCCAAACACAGTTCAATATTCTACTGCTGTTACGAGTATAATAATATTTGCGTTTCACTATATGATAAGTACTAGATTTATGAAGTACTCAATTAGACTAAGGTAGATAAAAAATTAGAGGTAAATAAAGATGTAAATGTTCAAATAGAACATCACCAACAATATGTACATGTATATATAAAATGTAATTTGTATGTAAATAAATAAATTCAAGCATGTAGTATTCATATGGAATGGGGCATGCAATAATTAAAAAAAAAAAAAAAACACACACACACACACACACAGACACACACAGACACACACAGACACACACAGACACACACAGACACACACAGACACACACAGACACACACAGACACACACAGACACACACAGACACACACAGACACACACAGACACACACAGACACACACAGACACACACAGACACACACAGACACACACAGACACACACAGACACACACAGACACACACAGACACACAGACACACAGACACACAGACACACAGACACAGACACAGACACACAGACACACAGACACAGACACACAGACACACAGACACAGACACACAGACACAGACACACAGACACAGACACAGACACACAGACACAGACACACACACACACACACACAGACACACACACACACACACACACTTGTCTATTATTGTGTCAAGTGCAACATAACAATAAAAGTTGAGACGGGAACTTCTACGTATATATTTGTAATTTTAGATTAAGAATGTACATAAATATAAGATTTTAGATATAAGTATAACTTGGTATTGTGCAAAGAAATTGCCTTTTGAAAGTAGGTTGACCTGAACAAGTTTCTAAAGGCCTCTAGAACTAAAGAAATCAAATCTATGTCCTTAATTTAGTCACATTAGAGTTCATTAAACAGTTAAATAATGTATCGAATGGACAGTATGGGAAATCGAGGTGCAAAGTGCAACGGTCTGACAGTTGGGTCTGGATGGCGATGTGCCCAGGAGTGTAAACCTCGTAGCGCTAAATAAGTATAGCTTCGCGCCAAAAAGGAACGTCGAGGTGGAAAGTGTAACGGTCTGACAGTTTGAGTCTGGGTGGCGATGTGACTAGAAGTGTAAACCTGGTATCGCTAAATGAGTATAGCTCTCGCGCCAAAAAGAAACGTCGAGGTGTGAAGTGCAACGGTGATTAGTGAACGTAAAGCAGTTAGCAATCTAAGAGAGAAGCACCAGAAACTTGCTCAGGTCGGAAATTCGAGGCAAATGAAGTGTTGAAGAATAAACTTAGTAAAAGCCTGTGTTGTGTTGTCATCTAACCTCGCGCCCGAGAAACATCCTCTCATGCCTACCTAAATCCGGCACCCAACGTCCAGAAACCGCTACAAACGGCGCATCCAAGTCACGATCCTGTTACAAATGGCATCCCAACGCGGTGGCTCGACAAAGAATGACAACCAGAGGATTACCGATGTAAGCAGTTAACTCGGCGAGAATAAATCGACGCGTAGGAAGAAGGTGAACTTCAACCCAGGGACAGCAGTAGAAGCCGTGGACGCGAAAAGGAGCCGACGACCAAGTAACATCACGAGCGACAGGAAACAGCCTCAAGACCTCGGAGGAAAGGCGCACGAGGTGCTGTTTTCAACAAGCGAGACAATCAACATCAGAGGACGACCACATCAACCCAGCAACGCAAGTCACCGAAAGGTTAGAGTTAAACAAAACAATCCTAGGTAAAGACAATATATATCACAGTTAAAATAGTAGATGCATGGAAACAAATGTGTGGAAGAATGAGAGGACATTATATACTGTATGATTGAATGGGGAAGATTAGAATAAGGTAATTTTACATAGATGCTCCTTCGTAGCGGAAAGCTAAGTAGAAATACCAAAATGGAGTCGTTAGAACAGAGTAAAGAAAACAGTGCTGAGAGCAGCGATGCAGTAGGGAATACTTCGGGAGATTGCTTTAAGATACTCTTGAAAAAAATAAACGAAATGAGTACTAGAATAGAGAATATGGGTGAGAAATTGGAAAGTAAAATTAGTGGTCAGGGTAAGGAACTAAACGAAATGAGTAGTAGAATAGAGAATATGGGTGGTCAGGTTAACGAAATGGGTGAGAAATTGGAAAGTAAAATTAGTGGTCAGGGTAAAGAACTAAACGAAATGAGTAGTAGAATAGAGAATATGGGTGGTCAGGTTAACGAAATGGGTGAGAAATTGGAAAGTAAAATTAGTGGTCAGGGTAAAGAACTAAACGAAATGAGTAGTAGATTAGAGAATATGGGTGGTCAAGTTAAAGAACTCTTAGACGAAGGATTTAGGACCCAAGAATCAAAGCTCAAAGAACATTTAGATCAAAAGCACCAGGAATTTGAGGAGAGAATGAGGGAGCAATTAAATACACAGCAGGGGAGCATTTCCGAAATCCAGGAAGGGTTAAATTCCTTTAGAATTAACGTAGACGAAAATTTAGAACGTATGAAAGAGATGTGTGAAAGAAAAAATGTAGAAACTAGGAAAATGCTGACGGATGAGCTAACAGCTATTAAGAACGCAGTGCATGGGGAGGTAAATGAAACTTTGCAGGTAGTGCACGCTGAATTAGAAGCTGAGGGACAAGAAATTAATAAACTTAAGGAAAACACGGAGAGACAGCTATTAGCTCATCTAGAGGTAGATAACCGTTCAAAAAAGAACGAGAGTAGAATAGTGGAAATCCAGGGATCTGTAGAGAGAATAGAGATACAATTAAGAAGTATTAATAATGGTAATGCGACAAGCGCAGTTGACAGTAATGGAAATAACTCAATTGTAAATAGCGCACAGCATGAGGCTGTAGCTATAGAAAATGTGACACCTAGCTCCTTCCACGTGAACCCGTCTAATACAGGAAATAGTCTTAGTCAATATGGCCAATTACTGAATGAAGTGTCTGTTCCCATTTTTGAAGAGTCTGAGGACATAAATCCTAAGCAATTCCTTATCGACTTAGACCGCTATTTCGAGATAAAGGATATACCGGAACAGCTCAAAATGTTTGTTGTGCGTAAGGCTCTGAAAAATAGATCTCTGACATGGTTAAGGCTTGTTTTGGGAGAAAATTGCTTTTACGAGCATTCCAAGCAAATGTTTATCAATATGTACTGGGATGCGACTACACAAAGTAAGATAAAATTAATGCTTAGGAAATTGGCCGCGGAACGAGTGAAAAAGAAAGACGAAAAAGGCAAAAGGAATCATAAGATCAGAAAGAAAACGAAAGGGGAAATCCATATTGATACACGAAACCAACAGTCATGTGTGAAACGCGTAGTAAAGATCTTTACAATAGATAAGGGGCAGGCGGATAGCCACGGTCCTCATTGTGACCACACCAAGGCGAAAAGGGACGACAGACGACCGAACCAGCTGTATTTACGGCCAATGAACCGAGTTACGGGATTGAAAACAGTAGAGAGTAACAAGGAAAGATTTATTTACCTACTTTACTAAATAGCTTGAAAAAAAAAATTGACTTAAGTACCCGGCGTGAAAAGAGACTGAGAAAAAAAAATGAATAAATAAAGTTGACCGTGGAATAGATGAAACAAAAGGGGATTCGAACCGATAGAATAGTGGAGATCCAATTCATTAACAGAGTGGGCGCGAACATATAAAAGAACAATTGATGTAGAAGCGGCGAAAAGTAAACTGAGATGCGCGAACTTATGAAAGAATAATTTATGTAGATGCTGCCGAAAAGTAAACTGAGATGCGCGAACTTATGAAAGAACAATTGAAGTAGAAGCTGCCGAAAAGTATTTTGAGATGCGCGAACTTATAAAAGAACAATTGAAGTAGAAGCTGCCGAAAAGTATGTTGAGATAAAAATGATAAAGTTGACCGTGAAAATAAATAACTAAATAAAAACAAAAGTAGACCAATGCAAAGCCATGCACAAGGCGAGAAAGGTAGAAAAATGCTAAAACCGGATTAGAGTCCTAATTGCTGGAACGTTATAACTCGTTGTAGTACTTATTAAATGAAAAATGGAAGGAAATCACAGATTGATTACGGCTATGACAGAAATTACATAAATGATATTAAAAGTGTAAACTGTATCATACAGTAATTGTAAATTTGATCTAATTACTTATCAAAGGGAGACCGAAGATGCGGGAAACACTAACAAGCAACAATTGAAATGAAAATGATGGTTTAAAATACGCGCGAAGCGGTAAATAAGTTTAAAAAGACAGATGAAGGAACAATGGTAAACTTGGAAGGATATAGGTGAAAATAGGTAGATATAAGTGTACAATTAGTAGCTCGTAAGTGTGATTAGATTAGCAGTGCAGAATGTCATTATATGAAACACTGGTTTAAGAATTTAAAAAAAAAAAAAAAAAGAAAATGTAAAATTAGTAGCTTGTAAATGTGAGTAGATTAGAAGTACACAATGTCATTATGTGAAACTCTGGTTATGAACTAAGGGACCCTGGAAGACATTGAACCCTTGTGTTTACATGGGCCAGGTAGACAAGGAGAACCTGTGTCAGTGACCTATATGTGTGATATTGTAAAGGAAGAAGGTGAAAGTCCAAGACAGGTAGATAATTGAAAGCAAAGGTATACTACGAGGAAGTGGACATTTTCATGTGTAGGTTAAGCTGAAGTCAGGACTTCGGAGGAAAATAGAATTTGGTAACCAAAAAAAAAGGAGAAATCTCTCAAAGATCTTCCTGTTTTTCTTGTTACAAAATCCGGCGCATTTGAGACGGGAACTTCTACGTATATATTTGTAATTTTAGATTAAGAATGTACATAAATATAAGATTTTAGATATAAGTATAACTTGGTATTGTGCAAAGAAATTGCCTTTTGAAAGTAGGTTGACCTGAACAAGTTTCTAAAGGCCTCTAGAACTAAAGAAATCAAATCTATGTCCTTAATTTAGTCACATTAGAGTTCATTAAACAGTTAAATAATGTATCGAATGGACAGTATGGGAAATCGAGGTGCAAAGTGCAACGGTCTGACAGTTGGGTCTGGATGGCGATGTGCCCAGGAGTGTAAACCTCGTAGCGCTAAATAAGTATAGCTTCGCGCCAAAAAGGAACGTCGAGGTGGAAAGTGTAACGGTCTGACAGTTTGAGTCTGGGTGGCGATGTGACTAGAAGTGTAAACCTGGTATCGCTAAATGAGTATAGCTCTCGCGCCAAAAAGAAACGTCGAGGTGTGAAGTGCAACGGTGATTAGTGAACGTAAAGCAGTTAGCAATCTAAGAGAGAAGCACCAGAAACTTGCTCAGGTCGGAAATTCGAGGCAAATGAAGTGTTGAAGAATAAACTTAGTAAAAGCCTGTGTTGTGTTGTCATCTAACCTCGCGCCCGAGAAACATCCTCTCATGCCTACCTAAATCCGGCACCCAACGTCCAGAAACCGCTACAAACGGCGCATCCAAGTCACGATCCCGTTACAAAGTTGAAGGTGCAATTATCGATTCTCGTATTTAGAATCGAATAACAAACACAGATTAAGATGTCGGAACTTAGTGACAATAATACGCAGCGTAGGGACCTACATTTGACAAATGCTTTAAACGTGACTCGAAATGGTCGAGCCTACGAGTCAAGTTGGACTGAATATTGTATCAGTTCTGTGCTATATCTATCCACATAACTCACCATCGTTTAGCGTGTACAAAAGATAAGGTATTTATCGTTGCATGTTTATTGAGATAAAGTTTGTATAAATACTTGCATATATGCAGGTACAAAGAAAACAGCGATTGTGTAATAGGTATAAAACCGGTCACCATACGCGATACCTGCTCGCTGGCCTTGAAATTCCATATCATTGCAATAGTATTGAAACATTCACTTCACTAATGCTACATAACAAGCAAATATGTTTAAAGAAGCCTACAGTTTTCATTCATGTCTTGTGGTATACAAGTTATGCAAATTAGTGCAGTGTAATTAAACTTCTTTCACACAATAACCGCGTGTAGGACAGGGTTGGAAAGGGTAGAGTGAGAATGAAAAGTTGAATGTCATGACCGGGATTTGAACCACGGATTTACCGGTTACCGTCCAGCTGCTCTAGCATAGTTTCCTTTGGAAGGGAAGTAAAGCCGCTGGTCTCGTGTTGTCAAACCTGTAAGTGGTATTTCTGTTGTACTGTAGAAGCAGGCGTTCAGTTAACGTGCAGAAATAAAAACCCAGCTTTTTCAAACAATATCCCAAAAATGGTAGGTACGTTTGTGCAAAATTATCTAAGTTACACTACCAACGAGGATTTCAAAACTGAAATGTGTGTATATTGAATTGAAGCCAACAGTAATTTGGTATAGTAAGTAGAGGAAGTATTGTATTCCACCCAAAAATTCGATGTCGAGATTTCAGCGGAAATATATGTTTTGAGACCCCTTGAATCCAAAAGAAGCATTTTTAGAAAAAGGTGTGTGTGTGTGTGTGTGTGTGTGTGTGTGTGTGTGTGTGTGTGTGTGTGTGTGTGTGTGTGTGTGTGTGTGTGTGTGTGTGTGTGTGTGTGTGTGTGTGTGTGTGTGTGTGTGTGTGTGTGTGTGTGTGTGTGTGTGTGTGTGTGTGTGTGTGTGTGTGTGTGTGTGTGTGTGTGTGTGTGTGTGTGTGTGTGTGTGTGTGTGTGTGTGTGTGTGTGTGTGTGTGTGTGTGTGTGTGTGTGTGTGTGTGTGTGTGTGTGTGTGTGTGTGTGTGTGTGTGTGTGTGTGTGTGTGTGTGTGTGTGTGTGTGTGTGTGTGTGTGTGTGTGTGTGTGTGTGTGTGTGTGTGTGTGTGTGTGTGTGTGTGTGTGTGTGTGTGTGTGTGTGTGTGTGTGTGTGTGTGTGTGTGTGTGTGTGTGTGTGTGTGTGTGTGTGTGTGTGTGTGTGTGTGTGTGTGTGTGTGTGTGTGTGTGTGTGTGTGTGTGTGTGTGTGTGTGTGTGTGTGTGTGTGTGTGTGTGTGTGTGTGTGTGTGTGTGTGTGTGTGTGTGTGTGTGTGTGTGTGTGTGTGTGTGTGTGTGTGTGTGTGTGTGTGTGTGTGTGTGTGTGTGTGTGTGTGTGTGTGTGTGTGTGTGTGTGTGTGTGTGTGTGTGTGTGTGTGTGTGTGTGTGTGTGTGTGTGTGTGTGTGTGTGTGTGTGTGTGTGTGTGTGTGTGTGTGTGTGTGTGTGTGTGTGTGTGTGTGTGTGTGTGTGTGTGTGTGTGTGTGTGTGTGTGTGTGTGTGTGTGTGTGTGTGTGTGTGTGTGTGTGTGTGTGTGTGTGTGTGTGTGTGTGTGTGTGTGTGTGTGTGTGTGTGTGTGTGTGTGTGTGTGTGCATGCTATAACCTTTAAAAAGTATACTTTCAAAACCGGGAAGACAAATTGAATTTACTAAAGTGGTATTTACAGTATTAACCCTAATTATTAAATAAACAGTAGATTTATTTCATATACCTACCTACGGGAGTCGATAGTTTCGCTTTCAGCTGCGTGGTCCAAGTATTGATTGCCACATGCGGATTTGCCGATTGATCGTTATACAAGCGGTGCATGGATATATGTAGGTAAGGAACTCCAGTTGTAGAAGTGCTATTGTCACATGGTCGGGCAGAAACACCTCAAGGACACTGACACTCAATTTTCTCATTTTAAAGTAATTTACTTCACTTATATGAGTAAATAAACGAATGATTGCAAAAGCTCTAAGTCAAGAAGTTCCCGAGATAATACTCGTACAATAAAATGTTTTGACAACCAAAGCAGAGAGAGAGAGAGAGAGAGAGAGAGAGAGAGAGAGAGAGAAAGAAGAAGAAGAAGAAGAAGAAGAAGAAGAAAATACAAATTCTGTAGAACTGTCTTGTGTATTCATTGCCTGAAAATTATGTTTATATTTGCTGATACCTTAATACTCGTACATGAAAATAAATGTAACTATTTGATTGAGGTTCGTGTTATTAATTATACAGAAATATATTTTTGTCTTTATGAAACTTTTGTTAAGTTTTATCTCATTTTCAGCACAAATTCATTTTTTTGTGAGCTGATGAATAAAGTAATCATACAATGCATGTTTGAAATTTTAGACAGGACATTTTATGACTGTCTTTGTAGTCTGGTGGTTAGCAGACGTCCAAATCCAGAGGTCCTGACTTTGATTCCCGGCTGGAGGATGTGAATTTTGCTCTAGCTGGGGTTATGTAGGTGTGACTTTAATATAACTCAAAGTAATAGCAATCCAAAGATCAAACCCATGACTGCCGATATCACCTTAAATGTTAAATGTTTCCAGTGTTTCATATAGGAAGTCAGAAGAAAGCTAAAATGTAAGCAATCCACTTCGTGCACAAACATGTAGATAACACTGAGATAGAAACTTCAGGGCACGCGAGTCATTTAAACACATCGCAGCAACAGCGACTTCAGCGAAACGATTCATAGCTTGTTACGAATATTAGAAACACCTACTGAGCCATAGTATGGAGTTTTCTTTTTACAGTCAGTGTTACCTTTCGCCAAACATTATACATACATAGGAGCCGCTTCTGGATATTTCCCCTTCTACGTGAAATAGATGCATATCCAATGCATTAGCTATTGTGCGCACGCGCACGCGCACAACGCTACAGAACTCGGTTCGGCGAGGTTGACCACCGCACTAGGGCAACGCACTGCGTCTAAATAACGTGTTGAGCTCACATTATTTTTTCTACCCACTATACTTACATCTGTTAATGCACATTTATCACTTTCGCTATAGGTAGGTAGAAGAAGTATAAAACAACAGTCAAATGTTCTCAAAGCCGATTGGTCAAATTTTCTTCTTTTCACGAACACAAAAATCAAAGCAAGAAGACAAAAGTACACATGTATCTAAACCAATAACAAAGAACGTCTGTGAATGATTAACTATTTCACAACTGTGCGCTTTAACGAAATGTATGTACATTTTCCGTGTAGTAATGCTCTCACGAAGGTTACATACTATTCAGATTGAAGTGAACTTGAGACATACCTACATATATAACCTAAGAGTATTTCAATCAAAATCCTTAGAGCAGTTTTTCAGAAAGTATAAACACTTGAAACATTTTCCATGTAAAGGATCGTTGCACCTGGGGAATTTTCTTGAGAATCTCCGTATCTCATACTGAACTGAAATACCAAGTTACGCAACTTTTTACAAAACACATTTTCACGGGTCGTAAAACATCATTTCCAGTGAAATCTGGAATCTGGCATTGAACTTTTAGGTGCAATTGAGCATTTAAACAATGTTCAAAAGACAAATGTAATAACTCTACTTTCGTAGCCATAGACTTTACCTTCTCGACTTTCATCAATAATAATTAACCAAGATTTTCGAATAGCTACATTACATGTGGATATAAGTTCCTTTAACGCAGTAGATCACACGCCAAAGGTACCTATGTACATTATGTTTGTATTATTAGTTAGGAACTCGTTAAGAAGCGAGAGCGAGCCGCAGTAAGAGATGGTAATTGTCGTGAATTCATTTGCATGTTGTGGATGAACGTAAAGCATTACATTTGTGATTATTCCTCACGCTGGGCTGGAGGAGAACAAATGCCATTACGTTACATAACCTCCATGTTGCATCTCGAAATAACAACGAAACATACACAAGAAAGGAAAACTGCCCTTGTGCTCTTATCAGCTTTAAATATGTATGCATGTCGATTAGTGAAAATGGCACAAATAGTTATTTATTAGCACGGGGTTTAAAGAAAGTAACTCATGGACACCTAAAAGTTCTAGTGTATAAGGGCAAATGTCAAATGGGAGCATGCAAATATAAGCTAGGTAACATGCCTGTTATTTATTAGGTAACACTAGATTCAACAGAGTAACTCAAGGCATACACACACACACACACACACACACACCTGTCTCAACAGAATAAACGTGTATAAGGACGCGATATCTAGTAATGACAAATGACAAATGGGAACAGAGCTACCTACATATCCTAAACAACTCTGAAATAGAAATAAGGAACTTACCCAGAAATAATTTGTGAGCAGTTTGTAGATATGTGTTGTGTTGAGCACTATGCGAGTTTAATTAGTGGACACTGAAACACCTCAAGCACACGTCACTCGACAGACAGACACCGCGAACACCGGACCAACAATATCTTGTCTCATTTGCAAGCTAAAACTAAATTGCCCGCCAGGTCGGTCGGTCGGTCGGTCGGTCGGTCGGTCGGTTCTCCAGCGAGGGTGGGGGTGGGGGAGGGGACTGTGTTGCCGTTAGTGTGCTAATTTCGTCACATGACCATCCTCAACCACGTGACTTCGGCCTACATTGACACATCCAGAGAAAGTACCTAAACATATTTTATATAGAATGTGTAGGTTCGCTTGACCAAGTTTGCACCAATACCTACTCCACTTTCGCCTCAGGTCTGGTCTCGAGTTGGCATTTCAGACAATGCCTCTCTTGTGGGGTGGGTTACCATTATTTATCCATCTATTGAAATAGTAATTCTTTTTACACACAGTATATATATATATATATATATATATATATATATATATATATATATATATATATATATATGTAGATGTAACTGATATAAATAATTTGAGATAGGCAATATATGGTCCGCGACTTAACATAATGCAGTTATATTGTGTTAAACATATTAATATAAGATGGTCATAAGTCGGTGTTAAAGCAAAGCCTGGTGAAAAATTCCTTTAGAATGTGTTTAAAACTGCTGCCCGAGTGTATCAGCTTAATGCCACAAAGTTCTCTCCAATCTCGAACTAATTACTTGACAGTGCGACACTGAACAAGGTTGTTCTAGAGACGTTTCGTAGATTACTCTTGCGGCTCACTTTGTAACGTCAAAGGTCATGGGTTCGTTTCCTATCATGCATATACTATCCCTTCCTTATTCGACTCACAGCAGAGTACGGCAATCCTTACTTCGGTGCTGTCAATTTTGCCATGAAAATTCAGGTCACAATTTCGAGCAGTTCCTATAAAACTGACGCAAACTATGTTGGAACAAATTGCACACGTTGAAACATAATTTAAAATCTGGATGAAAACAGCATTAACATGCTCTATTCAGGATAAAGTAAATAAATAGAAATAAAGAAAGAAGCGAACACGATGAGGACCTTTTGCAAACATGCAAACATGTGTACCTACATAATAGGTTAAATGGGTCAGAGTTGGGTTTTATTAAATTTCAATAGCTTGCATTGTCTATAATACGAGTATATTCCACAAACACTTGGAGAGGGTCTCCACTCAACACTGATAAATGGAACATCGTATGGATTCCACATTCGTCAATTTGAAGGACATGTCTAACATCGCTAATTTCACCTTTCTGAATATATTTAATGTTTCTTACTGTAGGTAGATAAAGCACACGCTGAAAGTAGCTGAACCAGCCGGAGGCTCACACATTAGTCTCTTACATAAGATTTGACAGCGATGATTACTAATTAAAGCTTCTCATGTTGCCGCCATTGAGGTGACCATTCATTTATTATTCATTTCCTGATGATGGCTGAAACCTCAAAGAGCAATCTTATACATATTACACGGCTGACAACTCGGGAAGCTTTAATTACACTATTTTCTTGTCCATTACTGTTAAGTGGTATGACTGTATAGGTACTCCTACGCAAGAGTTTTCTCTAAGCATTCCTTTATACACTCAAGGCAAGCATGCTCAAAAGTTTCCGAAGATTACCGTCTCTAATTGGTTCCACGTGTTACAAACTGCACACATGTCTGGGGATATTTTTCACCGGTTGGCTACACTTGTTGAAAATGCACATTTCGGCTGCAATACGAGGAGCTATAGAGTTAGTTGATATGTCGTTTCCGTCTGTTTGTGCGTGCACATGGGACTCATGGGCGTCGCGAAGGGGGGGGGGGGCAAAGGGGGGCCCATAGCCCCCCCTGGAAGTTGGTCAACTTAATGTGCAATCAAACGACTATTTTAAAATATCAATTTTTATTTAGCACAAATTAATATGGTTATATGCAACAAAGATTATAAATTTTGATAATAAAATAATGAATTAATATTATCTGATAGCAAATTTCAAACATGTGCCCCCCCCCCCTGGAAAAATGTCTGCCGACGCTCATGATCTGACTTGTCACATGTTACAGACTTTCTCCAGAATATCATATCAATAAATATTTACGTGCTGAGTAGTCAATATCTACCACGACACCAGCTGGGAATCACATGTGCTGAAATTGAGTAATTAGCCAGGACCCGGAAGTTCATGCCCTAACAAGATAAGAAACAGCTATGCATGCAAATATGCTCTAAAACTTGAAAATGCGTCAATAAATAAGCATTTGTTTTTCTTCTTCCTATGGCTCTACATGAACTTCCAGGTCGCACAATTGCATTATATTCTATATTGTGCCACTTCAAACACTTCCCACAGCAATTGCATTATATTCTATATTGTGCCACTTCAAACACTTCGCACAACAATCGCATTATATTCTATATTGTGCCACTTCAAACACTTCGCACAACAATCGCATTATATTCTATATTGTGCCACTTCAAACACTTCCCACAACAATTGCATTATATTCTATATTGTGCCACTTCAAACACTTCCCACAACAATTGCATTATATTCTATATTGTGCCACTTCAAACACTTCCCACAACAATTGCATTATATTCTATATTGTGCCACTTCAAACACTTCCCACAACAATCGCATTATATTCTATATTGTGCCACTTCAAACACTTCCCACAACAATTGCATTATATTCTATATTGTGCCACTTCAAACACTTCCCACAACAATTGCATTATATTCTATATTGTGCCACTTCAAACACTTCCCACAACAATCGCATTATATTCTATATTGTGCCACTTCAAACACTTCCCACAACAATTGCATTATATTCTATATTGTGCCACTTCAAACACTTCCCACAACAATTGCATTATATTCTATATTGTGCCACTTCAAACACTTCCCACAACAATTGCATTATATTCTATATTGTGCCACTTCAAACACTTCCCACAACAATCGCATTATATTCTATATTGTGCCACTTCAAACACTTCCCACAACAATTGCATTATATTCTATATTGTGCCACTTCAAACACTTCCCACAACAATTGCATTATATTCTATATTGTGCTACTTCAAACACTTCACACAACAATCGCATTATATTCTATATTGTGCCACTTCAAACACTTCACACAACAATCGCATTATATTCTATATTGTGCTACTTCAAACACTTCACACAACAATCGCATTATATTCTATATTGTGCCACTTCAAACACTTCGCACAACAATCGCATTATATTCTATATTGTGCCACTTCATACACTTCGCACAACAATCGCATTATATTCTATATTGTGCCACTTCAAACACTTCGCACAACAATCGCATTATATTCTATATTGTACTACTTCAAACACTTCACACAACAATCGCATTATATTCTATATTGTGCCACTTCAAACACTTCGCACAACAATTGCATTATATTCTATATTGTGCCACTTCAAACACTTCCCACAACAATTGCATTATATTCTATATTGTGCCACTTCAAACACTTCCCACAACAATCGCATTATATTCTATATTGTGCTACTTCAAACACTTCCCACAACAATCGCATTATATTCTATATTGTGCCACTTCAAACACTTCCCACAACAATTGCATTATATTCTATATTGTGCCACTTCAAACACTTCGCACAACAATCGCATTATATTCTATATTGTGCCACTTCAAACACTTCCCACAACAATTGCATTATATTCTATATTGTGCCACTTCAAACACTTCCCACAACAATCGCATTATATTCTATATTGTGCCACTTCAAACACTTCCCACAACAATCGCATTATATTCTATATTGTGCCACTTCAAACACTTCCCACAACAATTGGATTATATTCTATATTGTGCCACTTCAAACACTTCGCACAACAATCGCATTATATTCTATATTGTGCCACTTCAAACACTTCCCACAACAATTGCATTATATTCTATATTGTGCCACTTCAAACACTTCCCACAACAATTGCATTATATTCTATATTGTGCCACTTCAAACACTTCCCACAACAATTGCATTATATTCTATATTGTGCCACTTCAAACACTTCCCACAACAATTGCATTATATTCTATATTGTGCCACTTCAAACACTTCGCACAACAATCGCATTATATTCTATATTGTGCCACTTCAAACACTTCCCACAACAATTGCATTATATTCTATATTGTGCCACTTCAAACACTTCCCACAACAATCGCATTATATTCTATATTGTGCCACTTCAAACACTTCCCACAACAATCGCATTATATTCTATATTGTGCCACTTCAAACACTTCCCACAACAATCGCATTATATTCTATATTGTGCCACTTCAAACACTTCCCACAACAATCGCATTATATTCTATATTGTGCCACTTCAAACACTTCCCACAACAATTGCATTATATTCTATATTGTGCCACTTCAAACACTTCCCACAACAATTGCATTATATTCTATATTGTGCCACTTCAAACACTTCGCACAACAATCGCATTATATTCTATATTGTGCCACTTCAAACACTTCCCACAACAATTGCATTATATTCTATATTGTGCCACTTCAAACACTTCGCACAACAATCGCATTATATTCTATATTGTGCCACTTCAAACACTTCCCACAACAATTGCATTATATTCTATATTGTGCCACTTCAAACACTTCGCACAACAATCGCATTATATTCTATATTGTGCCACTTCAAACACTTCCCACAACAATTGCATTATATTCTATATTGTGCCACTTCAAACACTTCCCACAACAATCGCATTATATTCTATATTGTGCCACTTCAAACACTTCCCACAACAATCGCATTATATTCTATATTGTGCCACTTCAAACACTTCCCACAACAATTGCATTATATTCTATATTGTGCCACTTCAAACACTTCCCACAACAATTGCATTATATTCTATATTGTGCCACTTCAAACACTTCGCACAACAATCGCATTATATTCTATATTGTGCCACTTCAAACACTTCCCACAACAATTGCATTATATTCTATATTGTGCCACTTCAAACACTTCCCACAACAATTGCATTATATTCTATATTGTGCCACTTCAAACACTTCGCACAACAATCGCATTATATTCTATATTGTGCCACTTCAAACACTTCCCACAACAATTGCATTATATTCTATATTGTGCCACTTCAAACACTTCCCACAACAATTGCATTATATTCTATATTGTGCCACTTCAAACACTTCGCACAACAATCGCATTATATTCTATATTGTGCCACTTCAAACACTTCCCACAACAATTGCATTATATTCTATATTGTGCCACTTCAAACACTTCGCACAACAATCGCATTATATTCTATATTGTGCCACTTCAAACACTTCCCACAGCAATCGCATTATATTCTATATTGTGCCACTTCAAACACTTCCCACAACAAGGGCAACTGTCTAAACGACCCTTTCTCTCCGGGTTCTCGCAGGCAAGTCCCCGTGCGTTATGACGCTCTCTGTACCTTTCACTTCCTAATTAGCGACAGGGTTTCGAAGAAACGACCATCCCTTGTTTTCCGGCTCACACCGGCACTGAGCGATTTCCAGGAAAACTAGTCTTACCAGGTCTCGCTGGACTACCTGAAGCTCGCCCCTAATGACTTGTCTGTACTTTTCGTGCCTTTTGACAATTTTAGTCACAACTAATCTCCCAGATTTTGTAGCTTTTATACAAGTAACGATTTTAACATTTTCTGATTATTTAATTCCGCCATGTGATGCAGTATTATATCCATAATTATGGCGTTCACAATTTCGGCTTCAAGATTATAAATAATTACATTTCGGCTTTATGCCATATATATTCTAGTTTATGTGAACAGTCATATAGCGCAAATAGAACAGAAATTATAGCTATTTTTCCTGAGCTAGAGGAGAGCTATACAGAACTATTAGGTAGACATTTCCGACATTTGCCGTTTCGCTTTTCTTTAACTAGTTTGTCAATGTGTGGGCGTAATGTACGGCACATTTGTAACCGAAGACTGATTGTTAGATTGTAATCTGACAATATGCTTCGCGATTTTCACTTAGAAAGGTTCATAAAAGAAAGAATTGTTCGCACACATACATAGAACCAAACATACATCATATCCGTGCAACAAGGGCATACAACCTCAGAAATCTGGTTTAAGGAACATTCTTACAAATAAAAAACCTCAGACTAGGCTGAAGAGGGTTCTCCCTAAACATGCCCAAATAACATTTTTCATATTCATTCAGTTTCGTGCAAGTAGCGCTGCTGATCTATGCAGCATAGCAATACACCGCTCTCGCCTGACGTCACACAACTGTACAAGCTGACTCATCGTTTAAATACGTCACACGGCCCGAAGTTGTCTTCCCCTGTTCTATATTGAGCCACTTCAAACACGTCGCATGAACTTCCACGTCGTATAACAATCGCATTATATTGTATGTCGTACGACTTCCAGAACATAGGTACATATATGATCCTTAAGGCAACGTTCTGATAGCTTTGAATTCTTTTCCACACATTCATTATACATATATATTGTCGCCCATCGCATTATTGTCGGCACTACCGCAAAGGAGCCGAAGTGAAGAGACAGAGAATGGCCACATTGTTGGGGCGCTTGCCGAAAGAGAGAAAGGGATAGAGACTTCTGGAATTTTCTGCTTTGTATTTCACCGCAATAATAACTGAAATTTCCAGAATAGTGCCTGGGAGATATAAATAGCGGTAAAGTGTGAGAAGGGACAGTTTTTTGTGTTACAAATTCGGAGCCGTGCTGTTGGTGAATCGGTAAAGACTTTCTTGCTGTTGCAACGAGTGTACAAAGTTACTGTTTACGGAAATAAAAGTGTTTCTTTATCTCGACTACATCTGTCTTCTTTACTTTACACCCACCAAAGTCACACGGGTGTCAGAAGCGGAACACGACGATGGAGGCTACATTGGTGAGCTTTTTACAAGAGCTGAAAGCAGAGATGAAGACGGCAAACGACAACCTCGCTGCCGAGCTGAAAGAGATGAAGACGAAGCTATCGGCGAAAATTGACGAGCAACTTGCTGGCGTAAGGAAGGATGTAAAAGAGCTCGGTGGAAAGGTGGAAGAGCTCGGTGGAAAGATGGAGGACCTCGGCCAACGCGTTGACGCCCTGGAGAATGTCGGGGAACTGCTTAGCGTTCTCGAAGACAGGGTCGACGGTAGCGTCAAGGAGCTAAATGCAATGGTGGAAGGGATGCTTAGTGAAAAGCTCAAGAACTACAAGGCTGAGGCTCCAGCACGCGACACAACATCGACGCGCGTCAAACCACCGAAGTACTATGGCACGTCAACGTTTGAGGTCTTCCGCCGTCAATTCGACACAGTGGCCAAGCACAACAAATGGTCGTCAGAAGAAGAGGCCGCGCAGCTGATAGCCAGCCTCCAGGGACGAGCCGCAGAGGTGCTGAACGCAGTCCAGACAGCGGCGGCGCCCAAGGACATCTGGGAGGCCCTGGAGAACCGGTTCGGAAACCACTGCTTAGCCGCAGCCTACCGCAGCCAACTGAAATCTAGGATGCAACTGCCAGTGGAGACGCTGCAGGAGTTCGCCCTGGCAATCGAACAGCTGGCCAGCAAAGCCTTGGTCGACCTCCCCTCCGAATTCGTATCCCGAGAAGCCGCCTATACCTTCGTCGACGGGGTACGCGATGCCGAGATACGTCAACGCCTGATGCTCGGCGACTACAAGACCATCCACGAGGCACTAACGGCCGCATTAAGGATGGAAGCGGCCAAAGTTACAGCTACCCCGACCTCGAAGACAAGGAGTGTCCGCTACGATGAAGACCGCAGACCAGTCTAGGGACGCCGACGAAGACCAAGTGGCGTGTGTTGGGGATGTGGCCAGCCGGGACACCTGATGAGAGACTGCCGGCACCAAGAAGAGCTGCCGGAAAACGAGTAATGGCCGGCGTGGCGAGGGGCACGTCGGCGCCATCACCATCATCCCCTCGAGTGACACTGCGCGCCGTCAGCCGACGGATGGATGACACCCTCATCGCGGACGGTTGGGTGAGAGGGAAGCCGTGCCGCGTACTTGTTGACACTGGAGCAGCCGTGACTGTCATCAGACCTGACGTAGCCAGGGGCTTGCCGTCGAGAAAACCGAGCCGACCGTACCAACTAGTGACGGCATCGGGTGACACCTTGCCTGTGGAGAGGGAGGCCCTGCTGCAGTTGACCCTGGGCCGAAGTGTCTTGCATTTGTGGGTGTTCGTTGCGGAGGTGGCTGAGGAGGTGATACTGGGACTGGATGCCCTCGGGAGCCACGAGGCGACGGTCCACATCGGCAAGAAGGTTCTGCGGCTTAAGGGAGAGGAAGTAATGCTCCGGCACTCCGAGGAACGCCTTGGAATCTGCAGGGTCATTCTCAGGGAAGACGTAGTTGTCCCCGCGAGAAGCGAGATGGTAGTGACGGCGCGACTGGAAGGCCAGCGCAAGAAGAGCATGCTGTTGGACCGGAAGACGCATGAGCACGGGTTCTGTGTAGCCGGGACATTGTTGCCGTGCCGAGAGGAGGTGCCGGTGAGACTGCTCAACCCAACAGACACCGATCACGACGTCCAGGCCGGGACGGAGTTGGGGGCGTGCGAGCCCGTGGTCAGCGTAACACCAATAGACAAGACTCAGGAGCCGGTGCCGACGCAACACCTGGGGCCCCGGCTGGAAGGCTTACTGGAGAGGGCGGCCGACCACCTGACCACTGAACAGAGAGAAAAATAAATTAAAATTATTTTGTTGTTTAACGACGCTGTCAATTGCCAGGATCACATCAGCGTCGCCGGTGTGCCGGAATTTTGTCCCGCAGGAGTTCTTTTACATGCCAGTAAATCTACTGACAAGGAGCTGTCGTTTTTAAGCACACTTAAAAACCATCGGCCTGGGCCGGGTTTGAACCGACGACCTTGGGATCAGTAGGCCAGCGTCTAACCAACTGAGTCACCCAGACCGACTGAACAGAGAGAGAAGGTCCAACAACTGCTGAGACGATATCAGCGCGTCTTCAGCCAAGACAGCAGCGATTACGGCCGCACGGACCAAGTGCTTCACCACATCGACACCGGAGACGCCCGGCCTATTCGGCAACCACCTAGACGCGTTCCGTTGGCTAAACAAGCGGCGGTACGAGACATGCTGGAGGACATGAGAACCAAGGGAGTGATCGAAGAGTCTGACAGTCCTTGGTGTTCCCCTGTAGTTCTGGTGAAGAAGAATGGCGATCTACGCTTCTGCGTAGACTACAGGAAGCTGAACGCTGTCAGGAGGAAGGACTGCTTCCCCTTACCCCGGATTGACGACACCCTGGACACGCTTGCTGGTGCGCAGTGGTTCTCAACCCTGGACCTGAAATCGGGTTACTGGCAGGTGGCTCTAGACCCGAGAGACAAGGAGAAGACTGCATTCTCGACAGGCCAAGGGCTTTGGCAGTTCACAGTTATGCCCTTTGGTCTCTGCAACGCACCAGTTACCTTCCAAAGCCTCATGGAGTCAGTAATTAGAGGATTGACTTATGACGCCTACCTGTTATACCTACACGACATCATCGTCGGCAAGACATTCGAAGACCATCTTGACAAACTGAGTAAGGTGCTACAGAGACTGCAGGCGACCGGCTTGAAGCTGAACGCCAAGAAGTGCCAGCTCTTCCGCAGGGAAGTCAACTACTTGGGCCACATAGTCTCACCAACCGGAGTGGCCACGGATCCGGAGAAGACACAGGCCGTGAGAGATTGGCCTCGCCCAAAGGATAAGCGAGAACTGCGCAGTTTCCTTGGATTGTGCAGTTATTACCGCCGCTTCATAAAGGGTTTCTCCAGCATCGCCAAACCCCTCACTCGCCTGACGGAAGAACATCGACCTTATGTGTGGACGGAGGACGCCGAAGGCGCTTTCCGGCAGCTGAAGAGGACGCTCTGCAGTGCTCCTATTTTGGGATTCCCACAACCAGGCGACGCCTTCATTGTGGACACCGACGCCAGCGACCATTGCATTGGAGGCGTCCTATCCCAAGTCCAGAACGGCCACGAGCGGGTGATAGCCTACTACAGCAAGACGTTGTCCAAGACAGAGAAGAACTACTGTGTCACCCGACGAGAGCTACTGGCGGTAGTGAAGACCTTGGAGCACTTCCACAAGTACCTGTACGGTCAGCCATTCCACCTGAGGACAGACCACTCCGCCCTAACCTGGCTATTTAGCTTTAGAAACCTGGAGGGCCAGACAGCCCGTTGGGTCCAGAGGTTGCAGGAGTACGACTTCACCTCCCAACATCGCAGAGGAAAGAGCCACGGCAACGCAGACGCCATGTCCCGAAGACCCTGCCCAGAAGAGTGCGGCCAATGCGCAAGAGTGGAAGAGAAGGAGCGTACCGCAGCTGTCAGAGTGGTCACGGCAGTGCCTGCGGATGGATGGGATAGCGCGGGCCTGAGGAGGGAGCAGCTGGCGGACGCCGACTTGGGGCCACTCCTGAGAGAAGTGCAGGCAGGGACGAGACCAACCTGGGAGGACATCGCACCCAGAAGCGCTACATACAAGTCGTACTGGGCCCAATGGGACTCGTTGAAGACCAAAGAGGGCGTGCTGTTCCGGGTATGGGAATCACCTGATGGGAAGACCCAGAAAGAGCAGTCGGTACTTCCCCGAAGTAAGGTCACGGAAGTCTTGGAGGAAGTGCACGCCGGTACCTCGGGTGGACACCTAGGAGCAAACCGGACGATCGACAAACTCCGACAGCGCTACTACTGGCTGAGGCTCCGAGCAGACGCTGAGAACTGGTGCCGTCAATGTCATGTGTGCGCGGCGAGTCGCGGCCCCCAGACTAGGAGCCGGGGTCGCATGCAGCAGTACAACGTCGGAGCGCCCTTCGAACGCATCGCCGTCGACATAGCTGGACCATTACCAGTGTCCGATCGAGGCAACAAGTACCTGATGGTAGCTGTGGACTACTTCACCAAGTGGCCGGAGGTGTATGCCATCCCGAACCAAGAGGCGAAGACGATTACAGACTGCCTCGTGGAACAGTTGTTCTGCCGTTTTGGGGTCCCGTTAGAGCTCCACAGCGACCAGGGCACCAATTTTGAGTCGCACCTAATGAAGGAGGCATTGGAAAGACTTGGGGTGAACAAGACCCGCACAACACCCCTACATCCACAGTCGGACGGCATGGTCGAGGGATACATCAAGACCCTAGAGGAGCACCTGAGGAAGGTCGTGGCCAGCCATCAGCGAGACTGGGACCTCAAGGTACCACTGTTCTTGCTGGCCTACCGTTCGTCGACACACGACACCACCGGGATGACACCAGCAAGCCTAATGTTCGGCCGAGAGCTCCGCCTCCCTTGTGACCTGGCTTTTGGGAGCCCCCCGGAAGCGAAACAGCCGGCAACCGAGTATGTGGGGAATCTAGTAGACCATCTCCACGACATGCACGAGATGGCTCGTCAGAACATCCAGATGGCGAGCGACCGCATGAATACCCGGCACGACAGGCAAGCCAACAGCCGAGGATTCCAGGAAGGTGACATGGTCTGGTTGTACCGCCCTACCCGGACCAAGGGACGCTGCCCAAAACTTCAACAACCGTGGCAAGGACCGTACTGAGTGGTAAAGAGGATTAACGACGTAGTCTACCGCATCCAGAAGGTGCCCCGAGGGAAGATGTTAGTGGTACACCTGGATCGTCTGGCCCGTTACGATGGTGCTGTTCGGGACGACCAACCTTGAGGAGGGAGCAGTGTCGCCCATCGCATTATTGTCGGCACTACCGCAAAGGGGCCGAAGGGAAGAGACAGAGAATGGCCGCATTGTTGGGGCGCTTGCCGAAAGAGAGAAAGGGATAGAGACTTCTGGAATTTTCTGCTTTGTATTTCACTGCAATAATAACTGAACTTTCCTGAAGTTTCCAGAATAGTGCCTGGGAGATATAAATAGCGGTAAAGTGTGAGAAGGAACAGCTTTTTGTGTTACAAATTCGGAGCCGTGCTGTTGCTGAATCGGTAAAGACTTTCTTGCTGTTGCAACGAGTGTACAAAGTTACTGTTTACGGAAATAAAAGTGTTTCTTTATCTCGACTACATCTGTCTTCTTTACTTTACACCCACGAAAGTCACAATATATATATATATATATAATACACAATATTATGTATATAATATATACACAACATTTCAATGCCCTGTGTCAAACTATTTCTAAATTAATACATATTTTATTAAGAATAAATCAGTTTTGATACCAGTTCACACTTCTCCCGGTATACCACAACGGCAGCCTCACATCAGAGATAATGAACTCCCAAACCAGTTCGCACTTCTCCCGGTATACCACAACGGCAGTCTCACATCAGAGATAATGAACTCCCAAACCAGTTCACACTTCTTCCAGTATACCACAACGGCAGTCTCACATCAGAGATAATGAACTCCCAAACCAGTTCGCACTTCTCCCGGTATACCACAACGGCAGTCTCACATCAGAGATAATGAACTCCCAAACCAGTTCGCACTTCTTCCAGTATACCACAATGGCAGTCTCACATCAGAGATAATGAACTCCCAAACCAGTTCGCACTTCTTCCAGTATACCACAACGGCAGTCTCACATCAGAGATAATGAACTCCCAAACCAGTTCGCACTTCTCCCGGTATACCATAATGGCAGTCTCACATCAGAGATAATGAACTCCCAAACCAGTTCGCACTTCTCCCGGTATACCACAATGGCAGTCTCACATCAGAGATAATGAACTCCCAAACCAGTTCGCACTTCTCCCGGTATACCACAATGGCAGTCTCACATCAGAGATAATGAACTCCCAAACCAGTTCGCACTTCTCCCGGTATACCACAATGGCAGTCTCACATCAGAGATAATGAACTCCCAAACCAGTTCGCACTTCTCCCGGTATACCACAATGGCAGTCTCACATCAGAGATAATGAACTCCCAAACCAGTTCACACTTCTCCCGGTATACCACAACGGCAGTCTCACATCAGAGATAATGAACTCCCAAACCAGTTCGCACTTCTCCCAGTATACCACAATGGCAGTCTCACATCAGAGATAATGAACTCCCAAACCAGTTCACACTTCTTCCAGTATACCACAACGGCAGTCTCACATCAGAGATAATGAACTCCCAAACCAGTTCGCACTTCTCCCGGTATACCACAATGGCAGTCTCACATCAGAGATAATGAACTCCCAAACCAGTTCGCACTTCTTCCAGTATACCACAATGGCAGTCTCACATCAGAGATAATGAACTCCCAAACCAGTTCACACTTCTCCCGGTATACCACAACGGCAGTCTCACATCAGAGATAATGAACTCCCAAACCAGTTTGCACTTCTTCCAGTATACCACAACGGCAGTCTCACATCAGAGATAATGAACTCTCAAACCAGTTCACACTTCTCCCGGTATACCACAACGGCAGTCTCACATCAGAGATAATGAACTCCCAAACTAGTTTGCACTTCTTCCAGTATACCACAACGGCAGTCTCACATCAGAGATAATGAACTCTCAAACCAGTTCGCACTTCTCCCGGTATACTACAATGGCAGTCTCACATCAGAGATAATGAACTCCCAAACTAGTTTGCACTTCTTCCAGTATACCACAACGGCAGTCTCACATCAGAGATAATGAACTCCCAAACCAGTTCACACTTCTCCCAGTATACCACAACGGCAGTCTCACATCAGAGATAATGAACTCCCAAACCAGTTCACACTTCTCCCAGTATACCACAACGGCAGTCTCACATCAGAGATAATGAACTCCCAAACCAGTTCGCACTTCTTCCGGTATACCACAACGGCAGTCTCACATCAGAGATAATGAACTCCCAAACCAGTTCACACTTCTTCCGGTATACCACAACGGCAGTCTCACATCAGAGATAATGAACTCCCAAACCAGTTCGCACTTCTTCCAGTATACCACAACGGCAGTCTCACATCAGAGATAATGAACTCCCAAACCAGTTCACACTTCTTCCAGTATACCACAACGGCAGTCTCACATCAAAGATAATGAACTCCCAAACCAGTTCACACTTCTTCCAGTATACCACAACGGCAGTCTCACATCAGAGATAATGAACTCCCAAACCAGTTCACACTTCTTCCAGTATACCACAACGGCAGTCTCACATCAGAGATAATGAACTCCCAAACCAGTTCACACTTCTTCCGGTATACCACAACGGCAGTCTCACATCAGAGATAATGAACTCCCAAACCAGTTCACACTTCTCCCAGTATACCACAACGGCAGTCTCACATCAGAGATAATGAACTCCCAAACCAGTTCGCACTTCTTCCAGTATACCACAACGGCAGTCTCACATCAGAGATAATGAACTCCCAAACCAGTTCGCACTTCTTCCAGTATACCACAACGGCAGTCTCACATCAGAGATAATGAACTCCCAAACCAGTTCACACTTCTTCCGGTATACCACAACGGCAGTCTCACATCAGAGATAATGAACTCCCAAACCAGTTCACACTTCTTCCGGTATACCACAACGGCAGTCTCACATCAGAGATAATGAACTCCCAAACCAGTTCACACTTCTTCCGGTATACCACAAAGGCAGTCTCACATCAGAGATAATGAACTCCCAAACCAGTTCACACTTCTCCCTGTATACCACAACGGCAGTCTCACATCAGAGATAATGAACTCCCAAACCAGTTCACACTTCTTCCGGTATACCACAACGGCAGTCTCACATCAGAGATAATGAACTCCCAAACCAGTTCACACTTCTCCCTGTATACCACAACGGCAGTCTCACATCAGAGATAATGAACTCCCAAACCAGTTCACACTTCTTCCGGTATACCACAACGGCAGTCTCACATCAGAGATAATGAACTCCCAAACCAGTTCACACTTCTTCCGGTATACCACAACGGCAGTCTCACATCAGAGATAATGAACTCCCAAACCAGTTCACACTTCTTCCGGTATACCACAACGGCAGTCTCACATCAGAGATAATGAACTCTCAAACCAGTTCGCACTTCTCCCGGTATACCACAACGGCAGTCTCACATCAGAGATAATGAACTCCCAAACCAGTTCGCACTTCTTCCAGTATACCACAACGGCAGTCTCACATCAGAGATAATGAACTCCCAAACTAGTTTGCACTTCTTCCAGTATACCAGAAAGGCAGTCTCACATAAGGGACAATTAACTCTCAAACCAGTTCATCAGTTCATTGTCCACACATGGCTTGTGTGTTTAAAAGCATCAACAGTGGGTTTGTTGGCATAAATAAATAATAAAGAGTGATGTTTATTTACACATAAAATACACTAGTCTTCCATTTTATTTTAAAATTAACATCTTCCAACCTAATGTCATATCGGACGGTGAATGAATGAAATGGATGAAATGATTCTCAAATGAGCCCGAGGTCAATGGACCTTTTAGTTATCTAACATTCATCTTCTCAGGATAAGGTAAAACCTTACCCGGATAACTTTCCCTAAGCGAGATTCGAACTTGCAACCTCTTGAATGTCAGGCAGACATGCTAACCATCACGCTACTGAAGCAGGCAGCCTTGGTCCAGATTGGTGTGGTGTTTTTCAAAGTATTCTCCATTGAGTTGAGTGCACTTTGCCAAATGCTTCTGCCAGTCCTGGAACACGTGCTGGAAGCCATCTTTGGCATCATCTTTATAACCACCTCAGCCTTCTTCACGACCGCCTCCGAAGTAGCAAAACGCTTTCCCTTTAGTTCCTTTTTCAGAGAGGGAAAGAGATAAAATTCACAGGGGGCCAAGTCTGGAGAGTATGGAGGATGGGGAGCACATTCAATGTTTCTTTGGGCCAAACACTGTGTAACAATGTTGGACACATTGTCATGGAGCAGGAGCCAACCAGAGGGATACAGCTCTGGTCATTTTCGTTGAATGTGTTTAGCAAGGACATCCAAAACAGACTTGTAATACTCGCCATTAACCGCTGTATGAGCAGAGATCTAATGTTGATACACCATTCCACAGCAGTTGAAGAACAAAATGACCATTACCTTTCGTGCTGACTGAACAACCATACTGAGGAGGACTGTTTGCCTTCCAGATCGTAATGGTGAAGCCAGCTTTCATCATCTGTAACGACTGAATTCAGGTATGCATCCCCATACTGCTCAACTAGACGTTGCAGTTCCATACACACTTCCATCCGCATCAACTTCTGTTCAGGTGTCAATAATCTTGGCACAAACACGTCTCATGTGTAAGTGATTATGCAGAATTGAAAAACCACTGCCATGGGAAATCTGTAACATGTCTGCAAGTCTGTCAATTGTTATTCGTCGGTCTTCACGAACAATGATCCCAACTGTGGTAATCATGGTTTTGTTTATTGCTGTCGCTGGAGCACCTGGCCCACCTTACTTTGTTATTGAAGCACGGCCCTCCTTAAATTCCTTGAACCATTGATGTGCTGTGGACTGTGGCAGATCACCACTATATGCCTCTTGCAACATTCTGTAAGCTTCTATGCCAGATTTCTGCAACAAAAGCAAAACTTCAATGCAGTGTATTGTTCTTTGCGTAACACCTCCATTTACTCTGTAGGCAGCTGGCAAACTGAGCTACTTAGTTCATCCCCTGTGTACAGACGCACACGCAAGCGAGCGTGTGCTTTGTCCACCAATGAGAGGTGATCCATTGGCATCATACAACATTGTTTCCATGATGTGCCTTTGTTATGTGCAGTAAAAAAAAATAACTCAGTGCTTATTGATTCCCCTTCGTATTATTTGATGACTGGAGTTCACATACTCTTGCCTCTTTTTACAATAATACAGTTTTGATGTTAGTCCTTATTTAAAGTGATCTAGGTACTAAATCTTGTTCACAATAACTGTGCAGTCATCTTGCGCAATCAATGGAGCTGATCAGCATAAGTTGACCATAATCAAGTATCTGATTGATCATTGTTGATGCACGGAACACAGTCAAATGTCAAATTGACCATGGTCAAATGTTGATCGACAATGGTACATACTACTGTGTCAAGAAAGTACTGGGAATTGGTCAATAAAAGACAAAATCTGTATTATTCATCCAATTTTATTTCATTGCCTACAAAGTAGGTCCCTTCCGAAATTATACATTTATAACAAGTAATCCAATTATCAAAACATTTTTTTTGAATCAACGTCAATTGTCGCTGCAAATTTTCCTTTGTGTCTTCCATCGACTGAAAACGGGTGCCTTGAAGTGGCAACTTGAATTTTGGAAAGAAAAAGAAGTTGGCTGGAGTCAGATCACATGAATACATAGGTTGTTTGATGAGATTTGTTGAGTTTTTGGTCAGAAATTCGTTCACAATGACAGCCTTGAGAGCCGGTGTGTTATTGTGGTGCAGAATCCATGAATTGTCTTTACACAAATCTGGTCTTTTTCACCATATATGTTCACTCAAATGCCGCATAATGCTCAGATGCTAGCGTTTATTTACTATCTGACTTTCTGGCAAGTATTCTGAGTGCATGACACTGTCGTAATCGAAAAAAACTGCCAATATGACCTTCAGTTTTGATTGAGTTTGATGGGCCCTTTTGGGTACCATTCAGAAGCTTGTTGACTGGTTAACATGTCAAACTCGTAAACCCACATCTCATCACCAGTTACAATGCGTTTCATCAATGTGGGGTTGGAATTGGCTCATTCTAGCATGTCTTCAGCAATCCTTTGGCAATTGAGTTTTTGCAGAAAATTCAAATCTTTCGGAATTAAACGAGTGGCAGTGCATGTCATACCCAAACAGTAATTTAAAATGGTATGAATTGATTTGTGAGATACAGCAACTTCAGTGGCAATCTCTCTCAGACCGTTGATGGCCTTCCAGACCGAGGCAAACCTTCCACCACATCTCGACCACTTTTGAATACACTGTTACTCATATGCACGTGTTTTTGATAAAGTTGATTCACTGCAAGCCCGCTGTAACATTCGGCACAGGAAATACCATTTGCAATGCAACAATTTATTTGTTCAATATTTTTATCTACTGTAAAACCAAAAAACACCTTTGACATGAACAAAAAAGATGGTGCACTATAAACAAACTAGATGATGATCAAACTCCAGAGGGTATAGAGGAAAGTTGTACCAACTTAGCGACAACAATGATTTCAAATCCGCCTTTAAGTAGGATTTTTAAATGATCAATTCCCATTACTTTCTTGACAGAATGTATGACCATTACAGTTGTTATACAGACGACAGTGAGTTTGTACTGAATGCTTGGCCACTGAAATTAAAGAAATGTTTTTGATGAGCCTTTAATAAAACACTGACTTGAGTAACTCTAGTTTTATTACAAATGTTTATAAAATATTTAACATTGTTTGTATGTTCACTTGACAGCGAGGGCCTCACTGCCCATGTTCTGGAATGTTGACTGATTGGTAGCACACCCTGGACACGTGTGTAGAGTGTCGTGTATGAACAAGTCACAGTCCAAACAGAACCTCTTACTGCACACTCTGCATTCAAACACCTGGAACAACATGGAATAACACTGGTTATAACTCGCAGATATATACAGAGTGGTGCAAAAGTAACTACTGCTACCCACCACAAGGCAACCAGCGTCTTCAACTGTTAATCTGCTCATGCTGTTGACGTTCTTTACTAGGAAGTGTGTATTTATTTATTTCCTTGATAGATGATATCTTATAGCACATTTCAATTCAAAATAGAAAGAAGAAAATATAAGATACACGGTTGATTAGAAATGCAGAGATACAACCTTATCAGACAAAAAGTTAATCACTATAGTGTACATGAACAAATGAATCATTAAGCATTTATCCATGGTGCAGCAATCGAATCACATACTCAATTGCATTGGTGTGGGTGGCTCAGTTGGTTAGACACTGGCCTACGGATTCCAAGGTCGCAGGTTCAAATCTGGTCCAGCCTGATGGTTTTTAAGTGTACTTAAAAACGACAGCTCCACGTCAGTAGATTTACTGACATGTAAAAGAACTTCTGCGGGACGAAATTCGGGCATACCAGCGACGCTGATGTGGTCCTGGCAATTGACAGCATTGTTAAACAAATTAATTTTTTTAATTTAAAACATACTCAACTGTGTGCGCCCTTGTCTCTACATGAGCATAAGGCAGTAGTGATCAGTGCAACATTGTTTCCAGTGATTGAGCGGGATTTAAGAACCCAGCAACAAGGTCATTTGGGACCGTTTATATTTCAAGAGTAGATCAGCATTTTCATAGAGTTTGGTTCTGTAGGTACATAGCATTAGGTTCAGTCACTTGATGAGAATTCGTTGGCACAACTGCACCAAATTGTGGGTGTTTTGTTGGTGTTTTATCTGCTCTTTCAAATGTCCCATACATTTTCTATGGGCTTCACATCAGGTGATTTCGCAGCCAGTTGAGAGAATTTTCAAACCATTCACATATTCTTGCAGTCTGATGAACATATTGACAAATAGGGTAAGGCAACACCTGACCATTCAGAATGTTTAAACAAACATGCTGGTTTATTCAGAGCTAGATTCAATGCCATTGCCAGGATCTGAACCATAGATCTGCTGCTCTAACCATGCATTAACATAACAATGACCACACTGGTTCACGTTAGTGGTTACCTCAACGTTGCCCAAACATCACAGCTTCAACCTGACTCTTCACATATTCAGCCTTCTCGTGGTCTCTAATCACTCAACAATGTGCATCATTTGAAAAAGCCAGAAACATGATTCTTCAGACTAAATTACGCTGTACAAGTCAGCTTACTGTCCATGTTCAGTGATTTCTGTGTGAGCAATGGTCCTCCAAATGTGTATTCTATGTAATTAGTTCCCATTGCAATCTTTTCTTGGGATGGACCTGCAGCCATTCCTGTATATTTGGATATGATTTTGATTCACTAGAGCTGAAAAGTGTTTTTGGGACCTTAGCCAGGCAATATTTTACTCTAAAAAGTGTTTTCCTTGAGAAGGATTGCAGTTGAATTCCTTTCTAATTAAATAAAATAAACATGTGCTGTAACTTAAATGTTACAAAACACCAAAACATTTGCAACATGCTTGAGCTCAAGTAGATGCAGAGACTTCAAACTCGTTTAAAGAACAAACAGATATTTGCTCTCTTCAACATTGTCAACTGTATTACACAAATACCCACATGTTACTTGTTCATTAGTGCACATTTGTTTGAGGAGCAGCTGCAACAAGAGACAGTGTTCTTCTGATTATTTATCAAAGTAAAATTAAATACTGTGACATTAGTATAGCTTCCATGCAGAAAGCATCCCATAAAGTACAAGCTCCTTGTCAAGGAGAGAAGAGTCATTTTTGGGAGTCTTGTGAATGCTAAATGAGAACGTTAACAGTTAAAAATGGTTTATGAAGTGTAATTTGTGTTCAGTGAGGCCACATGTCAGTGTAAAATAGAGAAGATAAACAACTGAGGAAAGTGAATACTGCTCCAATATTATACAAATACCTCTTAATTATACAGTAGAACCCCACAAATCCAAAATTCTGGATAATCTTAACACAAAATTCATAATTTAAAAAAACAATAAAAAAGCTTGAGAGGTTGAATTGGAACCTAAGACTTCAATGCCACAGCTGGGATTTGAACCACAGACCCTCATTAAGCTACTGTGACAACCTGCCACAATGACACTGAATTCTCAGCCAGTTCGTATTTCTCCTGGTAAACCACAAAGGCAGTCTCACCTCAGAGACAATCACCCCAATGGTGACTTACTATTGCAAGTACTTTATGTACCGGGATTAAATAACATTCAGATGGTAATTGTCACTGCACCTGCCTACACTACGGCCTAAAGACCTGCCGCCAACAACACAATAGCTGTTATGTGCTGGTGCAGTTTCTGGATAGGCACTCCCGAACCTTTCTTTTGTCTAAAGACCTCTACGAGCAGCTGCCGAGAACCGAGCACTATACGAAGCGTTCAGTGCACAGAGCCTGTGTAGCAGTTCAGTGTGAGTGCAATCTGACAGTTCTTTACTGCGATTCAATTCGACAGTTGTTCTGCGCTCTGAGTTTGTACATAAGTGATCTAAGTGTAACGTTAGCACTACGCTAACTGACTGGAATGCAATTAAGTGTGAATAGCAGTAACTAGTGTTTTTTCTCATTTGTTACATTATTATTTATTTATGGCAACAAACTTCCATAGTGATTGGCCATGTCCACAGGTAGATGGCAACAAGTGCTGAGGACAAGGACAGACAAAACACTGTGGCTTTCTATGATAACGGTAAATGGTAACAAGTGCCGAGGACAAGGACAGACAAAACACTGTGCCTTTCTATGATAACGGTAAATGGCAATGAGTGCCGAGGACAAGGACAGACAAAACACTGTGCCTTTCTATGATAACGGTAGATGGTAACGAGTACTGAGGACAAGGACAGACAAAACACTGTGCCTTTCTATGATAACGGTAAATGGTAACAAGTGCCGAGGACAAGGACAGACAAAACACTGTGCCTTTCTATGATAACGGTAAATGGCAATGAGTGCCGAGGACAAGGACAGACAAAACACTGTGCCTTTCTATGATAACGGTAGATGGTAACAAGTGCCGAGGACAAGGACAGACAAAACACTGTGCCTTTCTATGATAACGGTAGATGGCAATGAGTGCCGAGGACAAGGACAGACAAAACACTGTGCCTTTCTATGATAACGGTAAATGGTAACAAGTGCCGAGGACAAGGACAGACAAAACACTGTGCCTTTCTATGATAACGGTAGATGGCAATGAGTGCCGAGGACAAGGACAGACAAAACACTGTGCCTTTCTATGATAATGGTAAATGGCAATGAGTGCCAAGGACAAGGACAGACAAAACACTGTGCCTTTCTATGATAACGGTAGATGGCAATGAGTGCCGAGGACAAGGACAGACAAAACACTGTGCCTTTCTATGATAACGGTAGATGGCAATGAGTGCCGAGGACAAGGACAGACAAAACACTGTGCCTTTCTATGATAATGGTAAATGGCAATGAGTGCCAAGGACAAGGACAGACAAAACACTGTGCCTTTCTATGATAACGGTAGATGGCAATGAGTGCCGAGGACAAGGACAGACAAAACACTGTGCCTTTCTATGATAACGCTAGATGGCAATGAGTGCCAAGGACAAGGACAGACAAAACACTGTGCCTTTCTATGATAACGGTAAATGGTAACGAGTACTGAGGACAAGGACAGACAAAACACTGTGCCTTTCTATGATAACGGTAGATGGTAACAAGTGCCGAGGACAAGGACAGACAAAACACTGTGCCTTTCTATGATAACGGTAAATGGTAACGAGTACTGAGGACAAGGACAGACAAAACACTGTGCCTTTCTATGATAACGGTAGATGGTAACGAGTACTGAGGACAAGGACAGACAAAACACTGTGCCTTTCTATGATAACGGTAGATGGTAACGAGTACTGAGGACAAGGACAGACAAAACACTGTGCCTTTCTATGATAACGGTAGATGGTAACGAGTACTGAGGACAAGGACAGACAAAACACTGTGCCTTTCTATGATAACAGTAGATGGTAACGAGTACTGAGGACAAGGACAGACAAAACACTGTGCCTTTCTATGATAACGGTAAATGGCAATGAGTGCCGAGGACAAGGACAGACAAAACACTGTGGCTTTCTATGATAACGGTAAATGGTAACAAGTACTGAGGACAAGGACAGACAAAACACTGTGCCTTTCTATGATAACGGTAGATGGTAACGAGTACTGAGGACAAGGACAGACAAAACACTGTGCCTTTCTATGATAACGGTAAATGGTAACAAGTACTGAGGACAAGGACAGACAAAACACTGTGGCTTTCTATGATAACGGTAAATGGTAACAAGTACTGAGGACAAGGACAGACAAAACACTGTGGCTTTCTATGATAACGGTAAATGGTAACAAGTACTGAGGACAAGGACAGACAAAACACTGTGCCTTTCTATGATAACGGTAGATGGTAACGAGTACTGAGGACAAGGACAGACAAAACACTGTGCCTTTCTATGATAACGGTAAATGGTAACAAGTACTGAGGACAAGGACAGACAAAACACTGTGCCTTTCTATGATAACGGTAGATGGTAACAAGTACTGAGGACAAGGACAGACAAAACACTGTGGCTTTCTATGATAACGGTAAATGGTAACAAGTACTGAGGACAAGGACAGACAAAACACTGTGCCTTTCTATGATAACGGTAGATGGTAACGAGTACTGAGGACAAGGACAGACAAAACACTGTGGCTTTCTATGATAACGGTAAATGGTAACAAGTGCCGAGGACAAGGACAGACAAAACACTGTGCCTTTCTATGATAATGGTAAATGGCAATGAGTGCAGAGGACAAGGACAGACAAAACACTGTGCCTTTCTATGATAACGGTAAATGGTAACGAGTACTGAGGACAAGGACAGACAAAACACTGTGCCTTTCTATGATAACGGTAGATGGTAACAAGTGCCGAGGACAAGGACAGACAAAACACTGTGCCTTTCTATGATAACGGTAAATGGTAACGAGTACTGAGGACAAGGACAGACAAAACACTGTGCCTTTCTATGATAACGGTAGATGGTAACGAGTACTGAGGACAAGGACAGACAAAACACTGTGCCTTTCTATGATAACGGTAGATGGTAACGAGTACTGAGGACAAGGACAGACAAAACACTGTGCCTTTCTATGATAACGGTAGATGGTAACGAGTACTGAGGACAAGGACAGACAAAACACTGTGCCTTTCTATGATAACGGTAGATGGTAACGAGTACTGAGGACAAGGACAGACAAAACACTGTGCCTTTCTATGATAACGGTAGATGGTAACGAGTACTGAGGACAAGGACAGACAAAACACTGTGCCTTTCTATGATAACGGTAGATGGCAACAAGTGCTGAGGACAAGGACAGACAAAACACTGTGCCTTTCTATGATAACGGTAGATGGTAACGAGTACTGAGGACAAGGACAGACAAAACACTGTGCCTTTCTATGATAACGGTAGATGGTAACGAGTACTGAGGACAAGGACAGACAAAACACTGTGCCTTTCTATGATAACGGTAGATGGCAACAAGTGCTGAGGACAAGGACAGACAAAACACTGTGCCTTTCTATGATAACGGTAGATGGTAACGAGTACTGAGGACAAGGACAGACAAAACACTGTGCCTTTCTATGATAACGGTAAATGGTAACAAGTGCCGAGGACAAGGACAGACAAAACACTGTGCCTTTCTATGATAATGGTAAATGGCAATGAGTGCCAAGGACAAGGACAGACAAAACACTGTGCCTTTCTATGATAACGGTAGATGGCAATGAGTGCCGAGGACAAGGACAGACAAAACACTGTGCCTTTCTATGATAACGGTAGATGGTAACGAGTGCCGAGGACAAGGACAGACAAAACACTGTGCCTTTCTATGATAACAGTAGATGGTAACAAGTGCCGAGGACAAGGACAGACAAAACACTGTGCCTTTCTATGATAACGGTAGATGGTAACGAGTACTGAGGACAAGGACAGACAAAACACTGTGCCTTTCTATGATAACGGTAGATGGTAACGAGTACTGAGGACAAGGACAGACAAAACACTGTGCCTTTCTATGATAACGGTAGATGGCAACAAGTGCTGAGGACAAGGACAGACAAAACACTGTGCCTTTCTATGATAACGGTAGATGGTAACGAGTACTGAGGACAAGGACAGACAAAACACTGTGCCTTTCTATGATAACGGTAAATGGTAACAAGTGCCGAGGACAAGGACAGACAAAACACTGTGCCTTTCTATGATAATGGTAAATGGCAATGAGTGCCAAGGACAAGGACAGACAAAACACTGTGCCTTTCTATGATAACGGTAGATGGCAATGAGTGCCGAGGACAAGGACAGACAAAACACTGTGCCTTTCTATGATAACGGTAGATGGTAACGAGTGCCGAGGACAAGGACAGACAAAACACTGTGCCTTTCTATGATAACAGTAGATGGTAACAAGTGCCGAGGACAAGGACAGACAAAACACTGTGCCTTTCTATGATAACGGTAGATGGTAACGAGTACTGAGGACAAGGACAGACAAAACACTGTGCCTTTCTATGATAACGGTAGATGGTAACGAGTACTGAGGACAAGGACAGACAAAACACTGTGCCTTTCTATGATAACGGTAAATGGCAATGAGTGCCGAGGACAAGGACAGACAAAACACTGTGGCTTTCTATGATAACGGTAAATGGTAACAAGTACTGAGGACAAGGACAGACAAAACACTGTGCCTTTCTATGATAATGGTAAATGGCAATGAGTGCAGAGGACAAGGACAGACAAAACACTGTGCCTTTCTACGATAACGGTAGATGGTAACGAGTGCCGAGGACAAGGACAGACAAAACACTGTGCCTTTCTATGATAACGGTAGATGGTAACGAGTACTGAGGACAAGGACAGACAAAACACTGTGCCTTTCTATGATAACGGTAGATGGCAACAAGTGCCGAGGACAAGAACAGACAAAACACTGCACAGCCGGTTCTCGTGCTTCAATATACTACATTTAGAGCATCTTCATTCTGGACATTTTGTTGCATACTTCAGTATATTTTTGTCTTCCTCATTCCATTTTTAAAAAGCTATTAATCACCTTTTCCTGAAATTGTGTATATTTTCTTGTTTTTTAATATCCTCCATACTTATAATTTTTTTCCAGAAACCTTTACTTCTGTTGTTTCTTTCCCTTAAACCCTACACACACATACTCACTCTCTCATTCTTTGTACACGTGTCTATCTAGCACATCCACATTTGTTTTTTCCCCTGTAGGGTTTTAATATATGATTTTCCTCCAATATCTTTATTCTGAAGCAGTATTGGGCTGCCGTAGGCCTGCTTGTGCTACTCTCAAACATCTGTGTATATATGTGTTTCAGTTGTGGTGCTGTGTTTACGACCACAGAAGACCTACAGAGGCACGGGAAATCATAGCTGCTTCTGTTGCTTGCAGGACTTTATAGGCAAACATCAATACGCACGTTATGCAACAATGCATTCAAAGGCAAAGATGAGCTTGCCGCTCATGTTGCTGAGTGTCACAAAGTGTGCAATATTTGCAATGAGGCCGTTGCTGATGAGGAACAACTGCAATCTCACATTGACACCACTCATGATGGGTGGTTCCTGTCACCAGAAGAGCTCAAGAAACACCCGTACGTGTGCATGGTGTGTTTATCTGCTTTTAATGACAGAGCACAGCGTATGGAGCACATGAAGGTGATGCGTCAGGATGTGACGCTGCTTTTAATGGAGGCCATGGCCAAGGAAAAGTTCACAGAATAGAGGGACTGCCTTTATCCACTTGCTGCAGTGTTGCCACTTTTAACACCATAGCACATAATGGCAATAGTTACCAGTATCATTTTTAAATCAGATTCATGTTTTAGTATTTAAGCTTTATAAAAGTGCATGTTATTAAATAAATCTAAAATGAATGAGTGTAAAATCATTGCATAAATGTAATTCATAAACGTTAATAAATATTATTTTCACATTCTTTAAAGAACCTGATCTACTTTTCTGGAACGACCATAGTTGGATTATGTGATCCCAAAACAGTTGACCTTATTATACATTAATAAAAACTGCATTTATCATTCCTTGAAAAATAATTTATTGAGAAATTTGAATCCTAACTAGAGGTATACTCTTGTTTACATGCATGAGGTCTGTCTCAACATGACTGTGCATTAAAACAGAACCAATCACAGGCTTCCATCTTGCAAAGTAGAAAAATGTGGATGGATACACATGGTATTTTCATCAAAATTGTTGGACATTTTGAGAAAAAAAATGTTTTTAGAACTCTTTCCATTAAGGGGTATTTTGTGTTCAAGGAGCTATCTTGAAAATCTTTTGCATCGCATTCTTGAAAGATGCTGAACTTAAATACCAAAGGTATTTTTCTTTTTTTTTTTAATGCCAACAAACTTACTGCTGGTGTTTTTAAACACAGCCATGTGTGGGCAATGTTTGAGAGTTGGAGTCAGGACTAATTCAATGTCAGAGCCGGAATTTGAACCACAGATCTTCCACTTCACATGGAGCTGCTCTAACCACTAAGCTACCATGGCCAACTTGCCACTATGACATTAAATTCCCCAACTGATTCGTACTTTCCTGGTAGATCATTAGGGAATCTCACATCTGAGATCTGCAGAACTGAAGCAAAAAGAAATACAGCCAATCAGTCAACATCAACTTTTGCAAATAAACCAGAAATGTTTTCAGAGATATAGGAAATGTGTTCATGTTGAAGGTCATTAATTTCAACATGTGTTGTGATGCAGGTAAGTTTAATGCAAGTTAGTACAGTAGTTACTGTTCTGTACCCGTAACTTACTAATCCTGTATGCGTAACTCTGGCACAAAGTGTGCTGGTCGACTACCACCGCAGGGCAGTCTGGCCGGTCTAAGTACGCATTATATTTTGTTGTATTTTTAAGTTCCATATAATAACTGCAATTTGTCTTAAAGTTTCTCTGTCTCTAAATAATTTATGCCAAGTTAAAACTCATAAACGGTTCTTTAAACATTTGTGTTATTTCATTACTTAAGTGGGTCAAACTTAAGATGTGTCTCCTCAAGGGATATGAGAATAGCAACCACAAGGTACCCAAGTTGAGTAGAACATTACTTCCACTTACTGGTGTCTAGGGGATATGTGGATAGCGACCACAAGGTACCCAAGCTGAGTAGAACATTACTTCCACTTACTGGTGTCTAGGGGATATGTGAATAGTGACCACAAGGTACCCAAGCTGAGCAGAACATTACTCCCACTTACTGGTGTCTAGGGGATATGTGAATAGCGACCACAAGGTACCCAAGCTGAGCAGAACATTACTTCCACTTACTGGTGTCTAGGGGATATGTGGATAGCACCACAAGGTACACAAGCTGAGTAGAACATTACTTCCACTTACTGGTGTCTAGGGGATATGTGAATAGTGACCACAAGGTACCCAAGCTGAGCAGAACATTACTTCCACTTACTGGTGTCTAGGGGATATGTGGATAGCACCACAAGGTACCCAAGCTGAGCAGAACATTACTTCCACTTACTGGTGTCTAGGGGATATGTGGATAGCACCACAAGGTACACAAGCTGAGTAGAACATTACTTCCACTTACTGGTGTCTAGGGGATATGTGGATGGTGACCACAAGGTACCCAAGCTGAGCAGAACATTACTTCCACTTACTGGTGTCTAGGGCATATGTGGATACAGACCACAAGGTACACAAGCTGATCAGAACATTACTTCCACTTACTGGTGTCTAGGGGATATGTGGATAGCACCACAAGGTACCCAAGCTGAGCAGAACATTACTTCCACTTACTGGTGTCTAGGGGATATGTGAATAGTGACCACAAGGTACCCAAGCTGAGCAGAACATTACTTCCACTTACTGGTGTCTAGGGGATATGTGGATAGTGACCACAAGGTACCCAAGCTGAGCAGAACATTACTTCCACTTACTGGTGTCTAGGGGATATGTGGATACTTACCACAAGGTACCCAAGCTGAGCAGAACATTACTTCCACTTACTGGTGTCTAGGGGATATGTGAATAGTGAACACAAGGTACCCAAGCTGAGCAGAACATTACTTCCACTTACTGGTGTCTAGGGGATATGTGGATACAGACCACAAGGTACACAAGCTGATCAGAACATTACTTCCACTTACTAGTGTCTAGGGGATATGTGAATAGTGAACACAAGGTACCCAAGCTGAGCAGAACATTACTTCCACTTACTGGTGTCTAGGGAATATGTGGATAGTGACCACAAGGTACCCAAGCTGAGTAGAACATTACTTCCACTTACTGGTGTCTAGGGGATATGTGAATAGCACCACAAGGTACCCAAGCTGAGCAGAACATTACTTCCACTTACTGGTGTCTAGGGGATATGTGGATGGTGACCACAAGGTACCCAAGCTGAGCAGAACATTACTTCCACTTACTGGTGTCTAGGGGATATGTGGATAGTGACCACAAGGTACCCAAGCTGAGCAGAACATTACTTCCACTTACTGGTGCCTAGGGGATATGTGAATAGTGACCACAAGGTACCCAAGCTGAGCAGAACATTACTTCCACTTACTGGTGTCTAGGGGATATGTGGATAGTGACCACAAGGTACCCAAGCTGAGCAGAACATTACTTCCACTTACTGGTGTCTAGGGGATATGTGGATAGTGACCACAAGGTACCCAAGCTGAGCAGAACATTACTTCCACTTACTGGTGCCTAGGGGATATGTGAATAGTGACCACAAGGTACCCAAGCTGAGCAGAACATTACTTCCACTTACTGGTGTCTAGGGGATATGTGGATAGTGACCACAAGGTACACAAGCTGAGTAGAACATTACTTCCACTTACTGGTGTCTAGGGGATATGTGAATAGTGACCACAAGGTACCCAAGCTGAGCAGAACATTACTTCCACTTACTGGTGTCTAGGGGATATGTGAATAGTGACCACAAGGTACCCTAGCTGAGTAGAACATTACTTCCACTTACTGGTGCCTAGGGGATATGTGGATAGCACCACAAGGTACACAAGCTGAGTAGAACATTACTTCCACTTACTGGTGTCTAGGGGATATGTGGATAGTGACCACAAGGTACCCAAGCTGAGCAGAACATTACTTCCACTTACTGGTGTCTAGGGGATATGTGGATGGTGACCACAAGGTACCCAAGCTGAGCAGAACATTACTTCCACTTACTGGTGTCTAGGGGATATGTGAATAGCGACCACAAGGTACCCAAGCTGAGCAGAACATTACTTCCACTTACTGGTGTCTAGGGGATATGTGAATAGTGACCACAAGGTACCCAAGCTGAGCAGAACATTACTTCCACTTACTGGTGCCTAGGGGATATGTGAATAGTGACCACAAGGTACCCAAGCTGAGCAGAACATTACTTCCACTTACTGGTGCCTAGGGGATATGTGAATAGTGACCACAAGGTACCCAAGCTGAGCAGAACATTACTTCCACTTACTGGTGTCTAGGGGATATGTGGATAGTGACCACAAGGTACCCAAGCTGAGCAGAACATTACTTCCACTTACTGGTGTCTAGGGGATATGTGAATAGCGACCACAAGGTACCCAAGCTGAGCAGAACATTACTTCCACTTACTGGTGCCTAGGGGATATGTGAATAGTGACCACAAGGTACCCAAGCTGAGCAGAACATTACTTCCACTTACTGGTGCCTAGGGGATATGTGAATAGTGACCACAAGGTACCCAAGCTGAGCAGAACATTACTTCCACTTACTGGTGTCTAGGGGATATGTGGATAGTGACCACAAGGTACCCAAGCTGAGCAGAACATTACTTCCACTTACTGGTGTCTAGGAGATATGTGGATAGTGACCACAAGGTACCCAAGCTGAGTAGAACATTACTTCCACTTACTGGTGTCTAGGGGATATGTGAATAGTGACCACAAGGTACCCTAGCTGAGTAGAACATTACTTCCACTTACTGGTGCCTAGGGGATATGTGGATGGTGACCACAAGGTACCCAAGCTGAGCAGAACATTACTTCCACTTACTGGTGTCTAGGGGATATGTGGATGGTGACCACAAGGTACCCAAGCTGAGCAGAACATTACTTCCACTTACTGGTGCCTAGGGGATATGTGGATGGTGACCACAAGGTACCCAAGCTGAGCAGAACATTACTTCCACTTACTGGTGTCTAGGGGATATGTGGATGGTGACCACAAGGTACCCAAGCTGAGCAGAACATTACTTCCACTTACTGGTGTCTAGGGGATATGTGGATAGTGACCACAAGGTACCCAAGCTGAGCAGAACATTACTTCCACTTACTGGTGTCTAGGGGATATGTGAATAGTGACCACAAGGTACCCTAGCTGAGTAGAACATTACTTCCACTTACTGGTGCCTAGGGGATATGTGGATAGCACCACAAGGTACACAAGCTGAGTAGAACATTACTTCCACTTACTGGTGTCTAGGGGATATGTGGATAGCACCACAAGGTACCCAAGCTGAGCAGAACATTACTTCCACTTACTGGTGTCTAGGGGATATGTGGATAGCACCACAAGGTACACAAGCTGAGTAGAACATTACTTCCACTTACTGGTGTGTAGGGGATATGTGGATAGCACCACAAGGTACCCAAGCTGAGCAGAACATTACTTCCACTTACTGGTGTCTAGGGGATATGTGGATAGCACCACAAGGTACACAAGCTGAGTAGAACATTACTTCCACTTACTGGTGTCTAGGGGATATGTGGATAGTGACTACAAGGTACCCAAGCTGAGTAGAACATTACTTCCACTTACTGGTGTCTAGGGGATATGTGGATAGCACCACAAGGTACCCAAGCTGAGCAGAACATTACTTCCACTTACTGGTGTCTAGGGGATATGTGGATAGTGACCACAAGGTACCCAAGCTGAGCAGAACATTACTTCCACTTACTGGTGTCTAGGGGATATGTGGATAGTGACTACAAGGTACCCAAGCTGAGTAGAACATTACTTCCACTTACTGGTGTCTAGGGGATATGTGGATAGCACCACAAGGTACCCAAGCTGAGCAGAACATTACTTCCACTTACTGGTGTCTAGGGGATATGTGGATAGTGACCACAAGGTACCCAAGCTGAGCAGAACATTACTTCCACTTACTGGTGTCTAGGGCATGTGTGGATAGTGACCACAAGGTACCCAAGCTGAACAGAACATTACTTCCACTTACTGGTGTCTAGGGGATATGTGGATAGTGACCACAAGGTACCCAAGCTGAGCAGAACATTACTTCCACTTACTGGTGTCTAGGGGATATGTGGATAGTGACCACAAGGTACCCAAGCTGAACAGAACATTACTTCCACTTACTGGTGTCTAGGGGATATGTGAATAGCGACCACAAGGTACCCAAGCTGAGTAGAACATTTCTTCCACTTACTGGTGTCTACGGGATATGTGGATAGCGACCACAAGGTACCCAAGCTGAGCAGAACATTACTTCCACTTACTGGTGTCTAGGGGATATGTGGATAGTGACCACAAGGTACCCAAGCTGAGCAGAACATTACTTCCACTTACTGGTGTCTAGGAGATATGTGGATAGTGACCACAAGGTACCCAAGCTGAGTAGAACATTACTTCCACTTACTGGTGTCTAGGGGATATGTGAATAGTGACCACAAGGTACCCTAGCTGAGTAGAACATTACTTCCACTTACTGGTGCCTAGGGGATATGTGGATGGTGACCACAAGGTACCCAAGCTGAGCAGAACATTACTTCCACTTACTGGTGTCTAGGGGATATGTGGATGGTGACCACAAGGTACCCAAGCTGAGCAGAACATTACTTCCACTTACTGGTGCCTAGGGGATATGTGGATGGTGACCACAAGGTACCCAAGCTGAGCAGAACATTACTTCCACTTACTGGTGTCTAGGGGATATGTGGATGGTGACCACAAGGTACCCAAGCTGAGCAGAACATTACTTCCACTTACTGGTGTCTAGGGGATATGTGGATAGTGACCACAAGGTACCCAAGCTGAGCAGAACATTACTTCCACTTACTGGTGTCTAGGGGATATGTGAATAGTGACCACAAGGTACCCTAGCTGAGTAGAACATTACTTCCACTTACTGGTGCCTAGGGGATATGTGGATAGCACCACAAGGTACACAAGCTGAGTAGAACATTACTTCCACTTACTGGTGTCTAGGGGATATGTGGATAGCACCACAAGGTACCCAAGCTGAGCAGAACATTACTTCCACTTACTGGTGTCTAGGGGATATGTGGATAGCACCACAAGGTACACAAGCTGAGTAGAACATTACTTCCACTTACTGGTGTCTAGGGGATATGTGGATAGCACCACAAGGTACCCAAGCTGAGCAGAACATTACTTCCACTTACTGGTGTCTAGGGGACATGTGGATAGCACCACAAGGTACACAAGCTGAGTAGAACATTACTTCCACTTACTGGTGTCTAGGGGATATGTGGATAGTGACTACAAGGTACCCAAGCTGAGTAGAACATTACTTCCACTTACTGGTGTCTAGGGGATATGTGGATAGCACCACAAGGTACCCAAGCTGAGCAGAACATTACTTCCACTTACTGGTGTCTAGGGGATATGTGGATAGTGACCACAAGGTACCCAAGCTGAGCAGAACATTACTTCCACTTACTGGTGTCTAGGGGATATGTGGATAGTGACTACAAGGTACCCAAGCTGAGTAGAACATTACTTCCACTTACTGGTGTCTAGGGGATATGTGGATAGCACCACAAGGTACCCAAGCTGAGCAGAACATTACTTCCACTTACTGGTGTCTAGGGGATATGTGGATAGTGACCACAAGGTACCCAAGCTGAGCAGAACATTACTTCCACTTACTGGTGTCTAGGGCATGTGTGGATAGTGACCACAAGGTACCCAAGCTGAACAGAACATTACTTCCACTTACTGGTGTCTAGGGGATATGTGGATAGTGACCACAAGGTACCCAAGCTGAGCAGAACATTACTTCCACTTACTGGTGTCTAGGGGATATGTGGATAGTGACCACAAGGTACCCAAGCTGAACAGAACATTACTTCCACTTACTGGTGTCTAGGGGATATGTGAATAGCGACCACAAGGTACCCAAGCTGAGTAGAACATTTCTTCCACTTACTGGTGTCTACGGGATATGTGGATAGCGACCACAAGGTACCCAAGCTGAGCAGAACATTACTTCCACTTACTGGTGTCTAGGGGATATGTGGATAGCACCACAAGGTACCCAAGCTGAGCAGAACATTACTTCCACTTACTGGTGTCTACGGGATATGTGAATAGCGACCACAAGGTACCCAAGCTGAGCAGAACATTACTTCTGCTTACTGGTGCCTAGGGGATATGTGGATAGTGACCACAAGGTACCCAAGCTGAGTAGAACATTACTTCCACTTACTGGTGTTTTGCTCCTCACTGTAGCTTTTCTATCTGACCTTACCTTGGTCATCTCTTGTTCTCTTCTGACTCCGATGCTATTAGGGTTTCTGAGGGCTAGGAAGTCTTTGTTTTTTTCCCACCTTTTCAGTTCTCTAATTTCTCTAAAACCTCTTAACCCTTAACACGCTGAACTGTCATGGGATGTAATACATCCTCTGATTGGTAATCAGAGGATATGGTCAGTGAATTTATTTTGATAACTCTGCCGGTCAGGTCGGTGTGACTTGTAAACCAACGACAGGTGGTTGTGAGAGAGCGATGTGTGCACCAAGACATAAAAATATGGTGCTCTCTAACAAGAGGTTACTTTTATTGCTAATTCTCTCCAATATCAAATTATGTAATATGACTCGAGGGGTAACATATTCCGGAGTTAAAATAGTCTCCCATTCCAATCTCCAGGCGGCGACTACTTCTCGAGAACCAAAACATTATATTAATACAAGATCTAACATCAGAATTCTTCAATGGAATGCAGGTGGTCTCAATCAAGCAAAAAGAATAGAGCGTAATAACATTGTATTTGACAGTAACACTTTCCATACAAGAAGCAAATCTACCAATGATCAACTTAAATACTTCTATTTTATTGGATTTTTACTAAACCCACTACCCAAAAATAGACAGATAATTAGTGGAATATTAGTTGGAGTTAAAAATGATATTAAATGCTCCTTTCAAATTGTTAACGAAATGGATAACACAGATAAATCTGAATTTATAAAGCTACATTTTTGGGATAACAAAACACATCTACATTTATAAAGTATTTACGATCCTCCCAAGAATGAACCAGATCTCTCACTTATTGACCAATTAAATAAAACAATCGTAATTGGGGATTTCAATGCCCATTCCAAAAGATGGGGTAATGAAAAAGCGGATTCTACAGGTGAGATAATGGAAGAAGTTTTGAATACCACAACCTTTGAACTGATTTATAATAAAGAAGATCCCAAAACCTTCATACATTATTCTGGAGCAGGCAGTAACAGAGACCTCTTGTTAGCTACAACAGATATTGTTTCAAAAATTAAAAAACAAGTTATAGAAGATCCAAGTTCTGGTCACAGAGCAGTAATTTCTGATATAAAACTGGATAATACAAATGTCAGTCAACATCACACGAATCTGTATTGGAACTTCAAAAAAGCAGATTGGAATAAATATAAAACTGAACTGGAACATAAATTTAAAGAACAAACAAACTCACAGATGCATGACCAACCAGATCATATGAACAAAGAATTCTGTAAAGTCATCCTAGAAACTGCAAAAAAACATATTCCTCGTGGAAGAATTAAAAATTTCAAACCCTTTTGGAACCCCCAGTTAGGAGAACTGAAAAAGCAAAGGGATATAGCTAGAAATACAGCTGAACAAACAAAAAACATATCAGATACACAAATATGGCGGAAGAAATGTGCCTCACTAAAAAAAGAAATTAATACAGCTAAATGAATTACTTTGATAATTTCTTAGAAAAAATGGACTATAGGACAGATGGTAACAAAGCCCATAAGTTCATAAAAAATGTCAAGGACAGGAAAAAGAACAATAGCACACCTATCATACACAACAATAACATATTAACAAATGATGTGGCCATAGCCAAAACATTCAATAAATATTATGCTAATTCACATAAAGTAACAAGAAATAATAAAAAAGAACGTAAACAATTTAAGAAAGATTTGAAACAAGAAAGAGAATGTAATCCTAACACTCAATACAATATCTTTTATCAACATTTTAATATGCAAGAACTAAACATTGCAATAAATAATCTAAAAAACAAAAAGTCTCCTGGACCAGATCACATACATCCAGAGTTCATAAAAAACCTTGGAAAAACAGCAAAACAACAACTACTGAAACTCTACAATCTATCCTGGAAAACCACTGTACCTGCTGAATGGCGAAAGGCAATAATTGTCCCACTCTTGAAGAAAGATAAAACAGCATCAAAAATAAAAAATTATAGACCAATAGCTCTTACCAGCATAATAGCAAAAGTGATGGAAAGAATGGTGTCAAACAGGTTAAATTGGTTTCTAGAATCACAAAATTTAATCTCCCCATGTCAAGGTGGATTCAGAGAGTTCCACTCTACAAATGAACAAGTCTTACTTCTCAGTCAAGAAATCAAAGACTCCTTCAATAGAAAAGAAGATAATTTATCAGTTTTTATTGATTTCCAAAGTGCATATTATTCTATATGCAGAACAAAACTACTAAAGAAAGTAAAACAAATAGGGATACAAGGTCCAATGTTTTCATGGCTATGTCATTTCCTAACACAACGCTTTATTGCAACCAGATATGGAAGAAACATATCTAAATATAAACAAGTACACCGTGAATTATTATTTATTTATGCCAACAAACTTACTGTTGGTGTTTTTAAACACACAAGCCGTGTGTGGGCAAAGTTTAAGAGGTAGAACTGGATCTTAAAAATTCAATGCCACAACTGGGATTTGAACCACAGACAGCGGAAGGTCTGTGGTTCAAATCCCAGTTGTGGCATTGAATTTTTAAGATCCAGTTCTACCTCTTAAGTACACCGTGGCTTACCACAAGGTGCACTGCTCAGCACTACACTTTTTAATATATTTATTAACGATCTGCCACAACAAATACAAGAATCAAGTGTGAAGTGTGCACTATTTGCTGATGACTTAGTAATGTGGACTTCAAAACCAAAAAGCAAAAGTACAGAACTAGAAAAAACCATGCAACAATCCTTAACCAACTTACAGAGGTGGACCAAAGAAAATTTAATGACTGTTAATACAACAAAATCAAACTACCAAATCTTTTCACTAAGGATATAAACCAGTAAAAATAAAAGTAAATTTTGTGGGTCAACAATTACCAGAAACAAAGGAATCAAAGTATTTAGGAGTTACATTTGATACCAAACTTACATGGACCAAACAAATAGAAAATGTAATACAAAGAGCAGAGAGGCGCCTTTCACTGTTAAAACGTCTAACAGGAATGAAGTGGGGATGTTCCAGAGCAACTCTTAACACAACATACAATGTATATATAAAGCCATTATTTACTTACTGCAGCGAAGTTCTTGTAACAGCAAACACAAAAAAAATTCAAATCTTTCAAAACCAAAGTCTGAGACTAATTACAGGTGCTATCAAAACCACACCAATAGCAGCTATGGAAATACTAACCAACCAATACCCCATTGAATATGAAATAGAAAAAGTGGCTCTTATTCAACACGAAAAGTTGATCAGACTCCCATTCAATACATGGCACAAGAGAAATTTTACACATACACTAAAGACTCAGGACAGAGAGCTTTCTTTCAAAAATTCAAGACATCAAGAAGAATGTACACCTTCCTAATTCAAAGGAAAACTTCATATCTAAAGTCAATCCAACACATACATTAGACATCACATATTATTTACACCTGACAGAAGAAGTTAAGAAAAGTGATACTCCAACTAGTGTTCTAAAATTATTGGCATTAGAGACAATCCATACTAGATTTCCAGAACACGAATGGCTCCATATTTATACTGATGGATCATTGATATCAAACCAAGATGGAGCAGGTGCTGGAGTCACATGTCACCTCTTTTCCTATTACAAATCTTTAAGTTATGGAACTACAAACTTTGATGGAGAAATTGAAGCAATTCGAATGGCCCTACAAAATCTCTTGTATAGAATTTCACATTTTGATCAAGCAGTTATTCTCTCAGATTCCAGGGTGGCAATTATAGCAATTACTTCCAAGTTGTCACCAAAAAACCAAACAATTATAGAATGTTGGAAGATGCTTAGCAATCTAACAGCACTTCAAAAACACCTAGTCTTCCAATGGATACCAGCTCACTGTGGACTGAGTGGTAATGAGAAAGCTGATTTTCTTGCTAAAAAGGGTACCAGCAATGTGCAGAAATCTATAGTTAATCTACCATTTTATGCAGCTAAAAGATTAGTCAACTCTGAATTCAAAAAAATTATTGCAAAATATTACTGTGAGAAATCAAAAAATAAAAGATGGGAACTATCAAACATTCAAACAGTGATTCCTGAGTATCCTCGAAAAACGGCAGTTGCAACCTTCAGGTTGATTACAGGACATGATTGTCTAGCAAAACATTTGAACAGAATTGGGATATATTCTTCACCACTCTTTGCTCTATGTGATCTGCAAGAGGAAATGGATCGAGACCACCTTCAAATATGCCCGGCCACTTCTAGCACCTTCCCCATCCATCAGAGAGCAGGAGGATTAATGACTTCATTGTCAGAAATTCAGCATTAGCTAACAACACATCTTCTAAAAGGTTGGCACAAAGTGAGAGTACAACTAGAATCTACAATCTATTCAAGGCATTCTTTTCATGGCGCTAAAACCAGAAACTTCAATTCAAAAGTACGTGTGATTGAGCAGTATTTGAAATGCAAAATAGTAGAGGAGTCTTACTAATAATTGCTACTCGGGTGATCAGCTGTGTCTGAGCTTTCAGCCATTTTACACTCCATGGCCTTCATCAGGAACTAATGACAGGGTAAAAAATATGCTGATATGTATACCTAGAAAATGGGTGCACAGCACAGGGAAGTGACGATCCCATCGCCCAGTGGGAAACCACTGCAAACAGCCTCCAGAGTATTGGCAGGAAAACCAAAACTCTTTGGGGTTGGGAGAAAATGTGCAACCCCTACCTCAAGAACTGAGGATCCACCAGAGGACCTTAAGCATTGAGCTAATCCCCCACGTTAAGTAAAGTTGGATTCAGAAGGAGAATGTGAGCCTCAGAAAGGGGCGCACTTTATAGAATGTCAATTTTATTTCTCCTACTTCCCCTCTCCTTTCTTTTCAACTATAAACAGCAGAATATGTTTGCTGAAACTTATTACGGCCAGTCTTAAATAACTTATTCTTTGAATAACCATCACACTCGCATAGTAGTCACATTGTGTAATTTTACTATATGAAGAAAGCATAAATAGCAAAATGATTATGTGATGAAATGCCGTATGTTGAAATATAAAAATAATGACAATAAAGTTTCAAGATTTGTCCCTTTTCTGAAGTGTCTAACGGTGAGTCAAGTCACAGCTGGAAGTTCAATCCATCACTGATCATATGCTCCAATTATATAACAGCAGTTTAAACTAAAACATAAGTGAAGCTATACGATTTGTCTTTCACTTACCTGTTTGTCATGTTCCCCAAACTTCTTCTGGCAGGCGAAACAGTTTTCTACTTTACTGTGCATGTCTGCCAGCTCTATGATTGTGAAGTTCTCGACAGGGAAGAGATGGTGATATGAGCGAGCCAAGTGAGGGGCAGAGACCAGAGTCAAGCCACATGCTTTACACTCCACAGGCAGTTCACAATACTTGCTGCAGCATTGGGGACAGAAATATCCCTGACTGGTGAGTTTGGTGCTTGTTCCGTCTGTGGACTCAATGTGACTGAAACAGTGAAGTGAAGCAATGATTAAACAAGTAAATAACATGTAGGGTTTATACACTAATGATTGTCAAAATTGCAACACCACGAAGGAATGCCACCAATGAATCCAAACTTGGTGTGTGTGTGTGTGTGTGCGAGCAATAAGTGATAAGGGTTGCAGGGAGACAGGGGACACGTAGAGGCCTGGTGAGTTAAGTGTAATCAGTGAACAACTGCCAAACAAGATGGAAACATTAAAGTAAGTGCCAATATGACAATATGACATCAACAACAAAGTTAAAAGCAACACAACATGTGCAATATAGAAAATGTATCCCAATACCTTAACCTGTAAATAGAATTAAAATGAAGGCTCACTGTCAATGACTGAGAAGAACTAACAACCTCTAGATGCACGTGTGTGTTCACAATTAACAAGCTGGAACAGTTAGATCACTTATATTTGAACAACTACATGTTCCCATTGTCAGAAGTAACCGACTGGCTCATGGTGTTGGCCATGCAAAATGCACTGCACTGGGTGGTGAGAGGTGCAATCAAGACTGAAAACTTCAATACCATAGCTGGGTTTTGAACCATTGACCTTCCACTTCAGACACAGCTGCTGTAACCATTGAGCTACAATGACAACTTGCCAGTATGACATTAAATTCCCCAACCAATTTGTATTTTCCTGGTAGACCACAAAGGGAATCTTACATCAGAGATAAATACCCCAAGGGTCCAGCGTTTAAATACCTGGCGTGAATGAGTGAGTGAGTGGGGGTTAAGGGCCCATCGACAGCTAGGTCATTTGGGTCCTAGGTCAAAATTTAAAACCTAAAAACACTCAAAAACTTCTCAGGCTAAAAGTAGAACATTAAAATAGACAACTAAAAATGTAAACAGCTAAAAACACCAACCTACAAATTAGCACGCTAAATTAAAATCCAAAAGAGCTACATACTAAAAAGGGTAAAAGGTGAAAGGTAAAAAAAAAAAAACAAATACTAAACAGTTAAAACATTAAAGGATAAAGTGCATCAGAGTTAAAAACAAAGTGAGACCTTAATGGTTAAAACCTCATAAAAGAACTAAAAATATGTTACACTTGTGTAGCAAAACCAATCTGGACAACGAACCGCAGAGTCTTGGCTACAGACACTGGGTTGTCACCAAAAATTGAGGCTACTGTAGATCCCAGACCAATTGACTGGCACGCACGAGCATGTCATGGACAATCCAGGAGCACGAGTACGATGGTAAGTCGGACAGACAGGTGTCGGTTCACCATGCAGAAGATGACCGTGAGTGCCACGCATGTGACCTATCCTCAGGAGGGTAAGAAGAACTTCAACCTGCCTGGAATCCCAGCAGGAGGTCAGCCAGGGTTGCACGCTGTCTTTCAATTGTCCGCAGCCAACGCTTCCCAAGACTGCTGCCAAACTGATAGAAGCTGATGGAGTACCACTGAGCATCCTTATATGGTATAATGACAGTAGAAGACTGCGGCAAACGGCATGCAGACTTAGCTGCAGCATCCGCAGCGTCATTACCCAGAATGCCCGTATGGTCTGGGATCCATGTAAACACTAACTGGTATCCGCGTGAGAGCAACTGAGATATGAGTGTCTGAATTTTAAAAACGAGTGCTGCGTGCCAAGAAACTGCTGCAGGGTTTCGATTGCACTGAGAAAGTCGGAGCATATTATAAAACCTCCAGGACCTATGTTGGAAATAAAAAGTAAGCAGTAAATGGGTTTAAGGGCGTTCAACTTCTAGGTCATTAGCAATTTGCAGTAAAATATACCAAGCAGCTTGGCAGTATAGTTAGAAAAAAATTATAATATGGTGGTGGAACCAAAAATGCTCTATGGTATAGACATATGGGGATTGAATGAGGGGGAGGAAACCATAGATACAGTTCATAGGATGTTTTGCAGGGAGGTGTTGGGTCTTCCAAGTGCGGTGGCAAGAGAGGTAGCGCAGATGGAGATGGGAAGGGTGTCGAGAAAGGGCATGATTATACAAAGAGCTCTGAAATATTGGTACAGAATTTTGAATTTTGATAAAAATAACTTGTTAAGACAGTGTGTAGAATACCAGGAAAAGAGTCTTAGAAATAAATGGGAGGGGGGAGTACTGGAGGAGAACGGAGAATAATCATAACAAATTTTGGAAAATAATAAGAAAGAGGTTTGAAGACAGAAATCCAAAAACTGTTTGGTGGTAAATGGAAAAAAGGTCCCTGGTAGATTACAAATCAATGAAGGAAACATGGGAAAGGGAAACATGTTGATAAGGTAAACAAAGAACAATAGCATGGCTAAGAACTGGTGTTTGGAGGTTGAGGGGACTAAGAAAGGGTATCCCTCAGAATCTGTGTCCTATTTGTGGGGGGAAGGAAGACCTGGAGCACATAGGAGCACAAGGAACGGACGTATGGAGGAAAGAATTTCTGGGACAGAGAAGGGAGATAGGATAACAGCGTTTAAGAGGATTTTTAGAAAGGAGGTCAGGAACTTAGGTCAATTTTTAAGTAGAGTTAAGAAAAAATGGAATTGGTCTGTACAAAGAGAACAGAATTAAACATTTTGTGTTAGTTATAAAGTGTTAAATAGCAATAGAGAAGCAAAATGTATGATAAGAAATTTTGTTGGGTGGATATGACAGGCTAAGTGCCTGGGCCGAATGTCTGTCATATTCAAATATGTATTAATTTGATTTAAATAAATAAAATAAACAGAATTGAACTCGAGGAGGCGGTATTGATGTGCCTCACCGTTACATACGAAACTACATCCCGTAGCAACACCAAAATGGGAGCCATCGGTAAATACCGGAGTGTAAGTCCGATAATGTCCCAGTAGTTCAGTGAAGAGTTGATGAAACACCAACTGGGGCATGGCCACCTTAGCACAGCCTAAAAGTGCAAGGTCAAACCGAGCTCGTTGGAGTTGCCAAGGGGGAGAATGGGAAAAAGAAAACCACTCTACATCAGGCATTTGGAGCTCATGTGCGGTGAGTAGTTTGCGAAATGCTGCTTGAATGGGATATAGTCATATTCCCAAGATAACGGTGGGCGAGTTCAGGGTGCAATACAGATTTAAAAGAAGGGTGACCAGGGTGAGCTGCCAACCTGGCCACGTAGGAACATAATAAAATCGAGCACTGAATACAGTGAAGGTTCCCCGGAATCGACATACAGACACTCAACACGACTAGTACAGAAGGCTCCAGTAGCTAGACGGACATCACAATGGTGGACAATGTCTAAAAGGCAGAGTTTAGGGGTGAACACCATGCCATAGATAGGTAGTCTAGAACTGTAGTAGGCTTAGAACTGTGGTCAAAAGGTTGGGTACAGCTAGCTGTTTTATGAGCTAAAGTCTGCATGGCGGAAGATGTTGTTGCCAGTGCAGGTTTGGCACGAGACTGTGGAGGCGCACTCGCTGGTAAGTCTGTCTGTGTCTAAGCATCGGAGATGGGAACGTGTTGGATAGCAGCAGTATTGACAGGAGTGCGGCGAACCGCAGACGCATAACCTGTGGTGGTAGCAGGTTTAAGTTGCTAGAAGCGGCAACGTGCTTCTGGAAAGGTTTGGTGTTGTTTGACGTGCAACTCCTGTATTGCCTTTTCATACAAAAACTTTGAAGACAAATCTGAGCTAGATGGATGACTCCCTCCACAGTTCACACAGCAAGGGTCACGGGTACATGTGGTGTCCTCATGAGCTGGTGAACTACAACGCTCACAAAGGGCAGGCTTGTTACATGACGTCTTAGTATGTCCGAACTTCTGACACCAAAAACAGTGCATAGGGTTCGGAACATACTGACATACCATGGCTCGTTTGTATCCACATAATATATACTCCGGCAGCTGAGTGAACTTAAACGTGAGAAACACCATGCGTAAGGGAGACTCTTCCCCATACTGCTTCCGAGTGAGGCAGTAGGCTTGGCACACCCGTTGGTCAGATAGGCAGCTTACAATCTCATTTGACAGACCGTTCAGACTGGAGGTGGTGACAACTCCTCTGCATGAGTTTAGCGATTTGTGTGGGACTATCCGGATGGGGTAGGAGCCCAACAAAGTCGCTTTTAACAATTTCTGACACTGGTCTGCGGTGGTCAGTTCTACCAAAAGCATACTGTCTCGAACTCGGTTGGCATTTTTAACCAGGCCACAGATCCCGTCTAGTTCTTTCTTTATATAAAAGGGGCTCAGATCCATCATTTTCCTTTCACTGGCCAAGGTTATGACTAAGAAACTGTCAAAATGAGAGGGTTTGCACGGATGCATATTGAAATTGGACCCCCATTTGGAACTGTCGGCATCAGCCTGCCATCCAGGGATCAAACAGAAGAAAGACACCAAAATCTCCATGGTCTGTGCTGCCATGGAGACCCCTCCTGGCTCAACGGAGTCAGCATGGATTCAGGGGAATTTGGGTTGATTACACCGGGGTACCAACATGTCCAGCTGGTGACACTATCCCGGCGGCCGTGTGCCGTTGGGGTACGGGCTATTAACACAGGCCGTGCCTCAGAGAGCTACGTGGGTGTACATGACGTGTGGACGGACTCCGCACCTAAGGCTACACATGGGGGCAGTGTGAAAGGTCTGCACAACCTTCGTGCCTGAGACCTCCAAAGAGCACACAAGTTGGGGGCGCAGTGAAAACCGTGGGATAGGACCACGGAAATAGGAAAGATCCCTGCTGCTGAGACAAGAGCTATAAAATTAAAGCCTTACTAACCAATAATCATAACAAACCTAGAAGAGGAAGAGGGTGATAAATGCTAGCAACATAAAAAACTGGACGTGGCAGATTGATGGACATGAAGGGGGTGAAATGATGGTAAGCGGCTCGGGGTCACGGGTGCGCCACCGTAGTAAGTCCCCTTGGGGGAAAAATACCTGGCATTTATCAATTTAGTTCTTTGGATTATCACAGGGTTTGCATTGGTAAACCTAATGCCATTTGCAAACTAGAATAAAGAAACATTTTAGAAATCTAAACAAATTGATAAATCAGCTTTGGCAGATCATTTTGTGTAATTTAATCATGAAATAAATAAATGCACAGGTTAAATGATTAAAACAATTGAATGGATGTACAGATATGACGGTTTGGGAAAAGAGATTCATTATTTTTTATTTATGCCAACAAACACTGCTGGTGTTTTTAAACATACAAGCCGTGTGTCGGTCATGTTGTCACAGTAGCTCAGTAATTACAGCAGCTACACATTAAGTGGAAGGTCTATGGTTCAAATCCCAGTTGAGACATTCAATTTTTCATTTCCGATTCTACCTCACAAAGATATTCATTATGAAAAATGACTGCGAAATGAATTCTGAAATTCTAAGTGATTCTGTTAACAAATTTGTTCAGTGGTTGGTAATACATAGAAATATTAAGTGATTTTACATTGGTTACACTAGCAACCAGTAAAACATGAGTGGCACTGATGAGGCAATAGATATCTCATGAAACTGCACATTGTGTATAGTTTCTAGATATTTGTTGTAATTATAGATCAGTATTGCTTCATTGCTAATAGCATGTTTTTCATTATTACTACATAGTTTTACACACGTACCACATGCACATGGTGAGAGGAGCCTCTTTGCCCTCCTGCATGGTGTGGTGGGGAAAGCCCATCTTGATGAGCGAGGACTCCATGAAGGTGGCAGCAGGAGGAGGCTCCACGTGTTGGTACAGCTGGTCACGGTAATGGCAGTCGTCCAGTATCACTCCAAACACTCCTCCAGTCTCACGACTCAGTTTGTGACACACGTGTACTTCAGCAGCTAGACCAATCACTGAGCATCTGATACCTAGGGTCTTGAGGTTCTATAAACATAACAACATACACACATGTACCTCCGCTGATAGACCAATCACTGAGGATCTGGTACCTAGGGTCTTGAGGTTCTATAAACATAACAACATACACACATGCACCTCAGCAGCTAGACCAATCACTGAGGATCTGATACCTAGCGTCTTGAGGTTCTATAAACATAACAACATACACACATGTACCTCCGCTGATAGACCAATCACTGAGGATCTGGTACCTAGGGTCTTGAGGTTCTATAAACATAACAACATACACACGTGTACCTCCGCTGATAGACCAATCACTGAGGATCTGATACCTAGGGTCTTGAGGTTCTATAAACATAACAACATACACACATGTACCTCAGCAGCTAGACCAATCACTGAGGATCTGATACCTAGGGTCTTGAGGTTCTATAAACATAACAACATACACACGTGTACCTCCGCTGATAGACCAATCACTGAGGATCTGGTACCTAGGGTCTTGAGGTTCTATAAACATAACAACATACACACATGTACCTCAGCAGCTAGACCAATCACTGAGGATCTGATACCTAGGGTCTTGAGGTTCTATAAACATAACAACATACACACATGTACCTCAGGAGCTAGACCAATCACTGAGGATCTGATACCTAGGGTCTTGAGGTTCTATAAACATAACATACACACATGTACCTCCGCAGCTAGACCAATCACTGAGGATCTGGTACCTAGGGTCTTGAGGTTGTATAAACATAACAACATACACACATGCACCTCCGCAGCTAGACCAATCACTGAGGATCTGATACCTAGGGTCTTGAGGTTGTATAAACATAACAACATACACACATGCACCTCCGCAGCTAGACCAATCACTGAGGATCTGATACCTAGGGTCTTGAGGTTCTATAAACATAACAACATACACACATGTACCTCCGCAGCTAGACCAATCACTGAGGATCTGATACCTAGGGTCTTGAGGTTCTATAAACATAACAACATACACACATGTACCTCAGGAGCTAGACCAATCACTGAGCATCTGATACCTAGGGTCTTGAGGTTCTATAAACATAACAACATACACACATGTACCTCAGCAGCTAGACCAATCACTGAGCATCTGATACCTAGGGTCTTGAGGTTCTATAAACATAACAACATACACACATGTACCTCAGGAGCTAGACCAATCACTGAGCATCTGATACCTAGGGTCTTGAGGTTCTATAAACATAACAACATACACACATGTACCTCAGGAGCTAGACCAATCACTGAGGATCTGATACCTAGGGTCTTGAGGTTCTATAAACATAACAACATACACACATGTACCTCAGCAGCTAGACCAATCACTGAGGATCTGATGCCTAGGGTCTTGAGGTTCTATAAACATAACAACATACACACATGTACCTCAGGAGCTAGACCAATCACTGAGGATCTGATACCTAGGGTCTTGAGGTTCTATAAACATAACAACATACACACATGTACCTCAGCAGCTAGACCAATCACTGAGGATCTGATGCCTAGGGTCTTGAGGTTCTATAAACATAACAACATACACACATGTACCTCAGCAGCTAGACCAATCACTGAGGATCTGATACCTAGGGTCTTGAGGTTCTATAAACATAACAACATACACACATGTACCTCCGCTGATAGACCAATCACTGAGCATCTGATACCTAGGGTCTTGAGGTTCTATAAACATAACAACATACACACATGTACCTCAGGAGCTAGACCAATCACTGAGGATCTGATGCCTAGGGTCTTGAGGTTCTATAAACATAACAACATACACACATGTACCTCAGCAGCTAGACCAATCACTGAGGATCTGATACCTAGGGTCTTGAGGTTCTATAAACATAACAACATACACACATGTACCTCCGCTGATAGACCAATCACTGAGGATCTGATACCTAGGGTCTTGAGGTTCTATAAACATAACAACATACACACATGTACCTCAGGAGCTAGACCAATCACTGAGGATCTGATACCTAGGGTCTTGAGGTTCTATAAACATAACAACATACACACATGTACCTCAGCAGCTAGACCAATCACTGAGGATCTGATACCTAGGGTCTTGAGGTTCTATAAACATAACAACATACACACATGTACCTCAGCAGCTAGACCAATCACTGAGGATCTGATGCCTAGGGTCTTGAGGTTCTATAAACATAACAACATACACACATGTACCTCAGGAGCTAGACCAATCACTGAGGATCTGATGCCTAGGGTCTTGAGGTTCTATAAACATAACAACATACACACATGTACCTCAGGAGCTAGACCAATCACTGAGGATCTGATACCTAGGGTCTTGAGGTTCTATAAACATAACAACATACACACATGTACCTCAGCAGCTAGACCAATCACTGAGGATCTGATACCTAGGGTCTTGAGGTTCTATAAACATAACAACATACACACATGTACCTCAGCAGCTAGACCAATCACTGAGGATCTGATACCTAGGGTCTTGAGGTTCTATAAATATAACAACATACACACATGCACCTCAGCAGCTAGATCAATCACTGAGGATCTGATACCTAGGGTCTTGAGGTTCCATAAATATAACAACATACACACATGCACCTCAGCAGCTAGATCAATCACTGAGGATCTGATGCCTAGGGTCTTGAGGTTCTATAAACATAACAACATACACACATGTACCTCAGCAGCTAGACCAATCACTGAGGATCTGATACCTAGGGTCTTGAGGTTCTATAAACATAACAACATACACACATGTACCTCAGGAGCTAGACCAATCACTGAGGATCTGATGCCTAGGGTCTTGAGGTTCTATAAACATAACAACATACACACATGTACCTCAGCAGCTAGACCAATCACTGAGGATCTGATACCTAGGGTCTTGAGGTTCTATAAACATAACAACATACACACATGTACCTCTGCTGATAGACCAATCACTGAGCATCTGATACCTAGGGTCTTGAGGTTCTATAAACATAACAACATACACACATGTACCTCAGGAGCTAGACCAATCACTGAGGATCTGATGCCTAGGGTCTTGAGGTTCTATAAACATAACAACATACACACATGTACCTCAGCAGCTAGACCAATCACTGAGGATCTGATACCTAGGGTCTTGAGGTTCTATAAACATAACAACATACACACATGTACCTCCGCTGATAGACCAATCACTGAGGATCTGATACCTAGGGTCTTGAGGTTCTATAAACATAACAACATACACACATGTACCTCAGGAGCTAGACCAATCACTGAGGATCTGATACCTAGGGTCTTGAGGTTCTATAAACATAACAACATACACACATGTACCTCAGCAGCTAGACCAATCACTGAGGATCTGATACCTAGGGTCTTGAGGTTCTATAAACATAACAACATACACACATGTACCTCAGCAGCTAGACCAATCACTGAGGATCTGATGCCTAGGGTCTTGAGGTTCTATAAACATAACAACATACACACATGTACCTCAGGAGCTAGACCAATCACTGAGGATCTGATGCCTAGGGTCTTGAGGTTCTATAAACATAACAACATACACACATGTACCTCAGGAGCTAGACCAATCACTGAGGATCTGATACCTAGGGTCTTGAGGTTCTATAAACATAACAACATACACACATGTACCTCAGCAGCTAGACCAATCACTGAGGATCTGATACCTAGGGTCTTGAGGTTCTATAAACATAACAACATACACACATGTACCTCAGCAGCTAGACCAATCACTGAGGATCTGATACCTAGGGTCTTGAGGTTCTATAAATATAACAACATACACACATGCACCTCAGCAGCTAGATCAATCACTGAGGATCTGATACCTAGGGTCTTGAGGTTCCATAAATATAACAACATACACACATGCACCTCAGCAGCTAGATCAATCACTGAGGATCTGATACCTAGGGTCTTGAGGTTCTATAAACATAACAACATACACACATGTACCTCAGCAGCTAGACCAATCACTGAGGATCTGATACCTAGGGTCTTGAGGTTCTATAAACATAACAACGTACACACGTGTACCTCAACAGGGCGGCGCCGTGGCCGAGCGGTTAGCGCGCTCGCCTACCACCTAGGCGGCCCGGGTTCGATCCCAGGGACCCGCATGTGGTATTCGTGGTGGACGAAGCGGCGTCAGGGCGGGTTTTCTCCGGGTTCTCCGGTTTCCCCCGCCATCTCATTCCACCGGTGCTCCATCTTCATTCCATGTATCATCAGTGTCACCGCCTGCGGTGCCGTAGTAGTAAAAGCGGGCGTTAAACACTACAACAACAATACCTCAGCAGCTAGACCAATCACTGAGAATCTGATACCTAGGGTCTTGAGGTTCTATAAACATAACAACATACACACATGTACCTCAGGAGCTAGACCAATCACTGAGAATCTGATACCTAGGGTCTTGAGGTTGTATAAACATAACAACATACACACATGTACCTCCGCTGATAGACCAATCACTGCGGATCTGGTACCTAGGGTCTTGAGGTTCTATAAACATTCAAGTGAGAGGACTTGCATACAATACCAACAGAGTATATTATGGCTCACCGCCAACAACATACAACTTTATAGGATGTACATCCATAGTCCCACAGCCAGCAAATCAACTGAAATGTTCTTTAAAACAAGAACACTCCTTTTTATGAAAGGAATAACAAGATCTTTGTTACACTGTCGTGCTTATCTGATCAACATAACAAGGGCTGACTTTTTTTTTTCAGTTATAGTCCAGATTCTGCCAAAATTAACTTTATTTGAATTAAGTTAACATACATTCACAGATCATTTCACTCTTTAAACATGCTCTTGAAGCCAATGTCTGAAACTGTTTGGGATATTGCCACAGTAAAGTTTTTTTTTATAATTGTTTTTCAAATTGGGTAATATAACTACCAAATTGTAAAAGCTGGTGCCTGTTAAGAACACAGTTACATTTAAACTATTATGTCATGACAAAAGCATTGGAGAGCATAAATGCTACTGGCTTCACTGCCAAATAAAATGCTTTGTTTCTCACATGAATTCCAAATGGCATCACTTTTATAACAAGCTTTGGTTTTTCTTTCACGTATTTGTATCTGTGGATATTTATTCTGCGATATTTCTTTTCCATGCAATCACTATTGTATTTAATTCCTTGAGAATGAAGACCCGTCTGGATAAAGGTAAGTGTAAGTGAAACTATAAGTGTCTATAGGTTGACCCATATACTTGTAAACTATTGCATTGTTTGGTATTCCCTTTTATAATTTCAGATAGCCAACACATTTTCCAGGTTTTGCAATGCATACTCGCCAACATTTATACAAAATTTCATGTCTTCTCTATTTGATGGCAAAATTGCAACTGTATTGAAAAAGATTCACTATTTATTGCTCTTGGTTATAGCTCTGGCATTGAATTTTTTAGTTCCAGTTCTATCTCTCAAACATTGCCCACTCGCAGCTTGTGTGTTTAAAAACACCAACAGTAAGTTTGTTGGCATAAATACATAATAACTAAAAACTATTGTTTTTCCTTGGGGAGTAAGTGGTGTTGGGCCCATTGCCAGCTTGGTCGTTTGGGCCCCCAAGTCAAATTTTGAAGGCATTCATTGGACAATCAAGGTATAGGAACATGGCATGGTATCCATGAACTGCGAGGAATGCTGCAATCTGCTGTGAGCATGATTAAATTATTTTGTTGTTTAAAGACGCTGTCAATCGCCAGGATCACACCAGCATCGCCGGTGTGCCGGAATTTTGCCCCACAGGAGTTCTTTTACATGCTAGTAAATCTACTGACATGGAGCTGTCATTTTTAAGCACACTTAAAAACCATTGGTCTGGGCTGGATTTGAACCCGTGACCTTGGAATCAGTAGACCAATGTCTAACCATCTGACCAACGTTAAATCTCGGAACTACTAGATCCAGCTTCCTACAGAAAACTTCCGCGTGACTCCACTTCGCGCATCATGCAAAAAACTAATCAGCTCATCAAGCAGTCTTCAATACCCGTGGGAAAATGACAACTCACAAGCACAGAAGCACAGCCTCCAAGACTATACGGACTACCGAAGGTTCACAAAGTAAAAGTACCTCTCCGGCCCATAGTTAGTGCCATCGGATCTCCCACGTACTATTTGGCAAAACACCTGGCCAAACTCCTACAGCCACATGTTGGTAACACTGACTCATACATAAAGAATTCTGCACATTTTGTTCAAAAAGTGAAGTCCTTGACCCTGCAGCCCAACAACCTTCTTGTAAGTTTTGATGTGACTTCTTTATTCACAATGGTGCCCATACAGGAGACTGTTACTTTACTACAGGAACTATTCCCTGAGGACCTTTCAAATTTATTCCGACATATTTTGGAAACCACTTACTTCCAGTGGAACCACGAGTTCTATGAACAAACTGATGGAGTGGCTATGGGCAGTCCGGTGAGTCCAGTTATTGCCAACTATTATATGGAACATTTTGAGGCCAAAGCTTTGGATTCCGCTAAGCAAAAACCTGTGTGCTGGCTGTGCTACGTAGATGATGTTTTCGCCATCTGGAGCCACGGGCAAGATACCTTGATAAATTTCCTACGTCATATCAACTCTATTCATCCACACATACAGTTCACTATGGAAATGGAGAACAATGGACAATTACTGTTTCTGGATGTACTCTTATCCAGGAAGCCTGATGGCACACTCTCACAGTCTACTGCAAACCTACACACACAGACCGGTACCTACACAAGCTCTCCAACCACTATCCCGGCCAAAAAAGGGCTGTCATAAAAACGCTAGTAGATCGTGCTAACCGTATGTGCCAACTGCAGCTACTCAACGTGGAACTTTCTCACATTAACAGTGCATTGCAGGCCAACGGTTACACCAGCCAGGAAGTTAAACGTGCCATACGCCCTAGAAAAAAGCCCCTGCCAACCCCGGAACAAATTGACCTGAAAAAGAAGAATATCTGCCATTCATCAAAAGTATCACCGATCGCATTGGGAAGGTTCTCAAAAAACACGACATCCAGGCCATCTACAAACCCACACAGCAAATACGGAACATGTTACGTTCAACAAAAGATCCACTCTCGTCTGCGGGTGTTTACCACATTCCCTGCTCGTGTGGCTCTGTTTATATAGGGACCACTCAACATACAGTAAACACACGCATTACGGAACACAAGAGGTGCTGCCGTTTGGGACAAACCGAAAAGTCTGCAGTTGCAGAACACGTATTACTAGCGCCAGGGGAACACATTATACAGTATTCAGACACAGCGGTCCTATCTTCCACAGTACATTATTACACCCGTTTAAGTCGAGAAGCTATAGAGATCCACAAACATAACAACTTCAATAGAAAGGAAGAAACCAAACGCCTAAATAAAGCCTGGCATCCAGCATTACAAAAAGCATGCAGGAAACCTGACCGTCAACAAATCCAGGACCATAAGCCGCCAACAGCCTTAACATCAAGCATAGACTATAGAAGCAGCAACCCAGTCCCCGCAGCAGCCGTACCAATAAGCCAAGACCGGAGCAACCAGGAACTAGCTCCGCCCACCCGCGCCAAACGTATAAAGCCCGTGAAGCCAAAAGGCTCTGTCAGTCATCGCCGAGACTAAGAGAGTGTTAAGGCAACGCCACTGAGGATGTTCGACACAGCTTCGGACGAAATATCTGGAAGGTATTTCCTGACTAGACCATGGCCCACAAGCCCGGATAATCAGTTTCTATATACTGCAAACATTGTTAAGAGTCTAGTGCTTCTCCACATTTACAGCCAAACAACCCAGGAGATTGGCTTTTAACAGTTTAGCAGCCTGGACATCTTGAGTGATCTTGATCAACAGGCTGCCGTCCATGCAGCGTGTGGAGTTCTTCACCGAACCACAAATTCTATCTAGCTCTTTTAGAATATAAAATGGGCTCATGTTTGTCACCTGTCACTCTCATAACCCATGTAAAAACAATAAACCTAGAAGAGGAGGGGACTACAACTAAGAGAAAGGAAAACATGGCTAGCCCAGATGGATGTGAGGGTGTGCCAGGATCTGTACCTACCAGGGGAATGTTTTCCTTCAGTCTTTTTGAACAATTTATACTTATAATCAATATTAGTCATGAACCACTTTACCGAATAGTTAGGACGCAACAATAAACTTTACAAAAATAAAACATAACATTCATATAACAGAAAATTGACATATTTTTGACGGACACAAATAAACACAACAAATATCAGTCTGAATCAATCTATTCCTGCTATTCCAAATTAAATATCTAGGCTTACAATTTCTGTATCAGGTAAGTTTATATTAAGTAGTAAGGATATTACCTGAATAGTGACAGATATGTCCCCAGGGTCGCAGGTTGTGAGACTTGCCATCAACACCAGTATCTCCCGACTTGCATGTGAAGGTAGCATGCGTAGTGACCTCAGCGCTAACTCTAGTGCATTCTGTAGCGACGGTTCACCACTACAGCTGGTCTGGCTGAGTTGCTGAACTACCTGTAAACAATAGTAGTGGTGTTGTGCTCTGTGGACAGTGAAGTGCAGTCGTACTGTTCCTCGAGGGAAATGCTGGACATAGTGTACTGCTACGCATTAGCCAATGACAGCCCATATCATGTACAAAACAACTCAATAAGTACATTAATAATCATAACACAAACTATTTCTATTACCTTTACATGTTTCCTTGGATTGCCGGAGAGCTCACTTATTTTTTCAGCCCTCTTGTTCTTGGTAGTTATGATTCCAAGCTGGCTGATTGGGTTCTGATCAAAGAATTCCTCAATGAAACCTTCCAGAAGCTGAAAAATAAGGTAAGGTGCTTTCGTGAATCAAGTTTTCCTTTACTGGTGGACATTTATTTTACATTGTTCCAGCCCATTCTGGCAACATTGCAGCAAGCATTGTAAATCTGCCTAATGGTGTTTATAGCTCATCTATGGTATACCATGTACCATCAGGTTTCAAAAACTGGCTTCAGCACAAAAAAAATTGGGCTAGAAAGTAAATAGGTAACTAAATGACAAACACGTTTGAAACATTGAATTTATGACAGACGAGCACATAAATGAAAAATAAGAGAAGGCAATAATTCACCTTACTTTAATAGTGCAAAGCTGTCTTGTAGGTTTGAGATCCTGGTTGTTCATGGCGTCGGAACAGTCTACAATCAGGTACATATGCCTCATCATTCCCAGACGGGTGTGTCCACATCTTTCAGACTGACGCTTTCTCTTGGCACGCTGAATTATCTCTGCAACAGATCCCTCCAGCAGACCTTCGTCGTCCTCCTGAATCGCTTCCCTGTAAATAGCAATAGTACACACCTTCTACCAACTTTACAAATGTTCATTGTCAACAGGTTCATATTAACAAGCCACAGATCCCTCCAGCAGACCTTCGTCGTCCTCCTGAATCGCTTCCCTGTACACAGCAATAGTACACACCTTCTACCAACTTTTACAAATGTTCATTGTCAACAGGTTCATATTAACAAGCCACAGATCCCTCCAGCAGACCTTCGTCGTCCTCCTGAATCGCTTCCCTGTAAATAGCAATAGTACACACCTTCTACCAACTTTACAAATGTTCATTGTCAACAGGTTCATATTAACAAGCCACAGATCCCTCCAGCAGACCTTCGTCATCCTCCTGAATCGCTTCCCTGTACACAGCAATAGTACACACCTTCCACCAACTTTACAAATATTCATTGTCAACAGATTCACATTAACAAGCAAGTTTGCCTATGAAATAAAACCCAGCATAACTAAAACATACAGTGGGAAAGAATAAAATGGAACAAGTTCCAGAAAACATAAAGTTTGAGAAAGATCTATGTTGTCATCCTTGCTATATAAGGAGCGAGGCAACAAGAGGAGTTGGTAGTAACAAACATGAGTCATTGCAGCATCAGTGTGTGTGTGTATGGTCGTGGTGAGAGATACATCATACCAGAAGGATAATAGTAAAGCAGTTAATGAGTGTGGAGTGATTGTACTGTCAAGAGTTGGTGGGTGTTTGAGATACAGAAAACTGTGTGTTAAGGTCACAAGAAGAAAACAGTTGTGAGTTATAATAAAGTTGTAACAAAGGAGCATAGACAGTGTTAATAACTGAATAAAGTGATAGAAAAAAGTAACTGGACAGAACTCTGTCACACTGCTGTTAGGAGTGGGATTTGCGCAATTGTTATCTTTGTTACAACATTAAAAGCATTCTTAACACACATTTTGTTAAATTCAACACGAAGAAAACTTACCCGATTATAATGCTTTTCTTTTTTATACATAACAGAAAGCTGTGTTGAGTTGTGTATTGTTTTTCAGGACAACAAAAGAGAATAGTGAAGCAACTGGCCGTAATTAAGAAACAACAATCCATAGATTGGACTTGCCAACATGGAACTGTGGGTAACAAAATGAACACATTAAATCCTGGATCAATGAGGATTGCATGGCTGCACTCTGTTGTCATTCAGGCTTCAACTGTTTCACTCCTCTACTTATAAAAACCATCCCTTGACTGTGCTTTGTGGCTTAGGTCAGTGGGTTTTCTTAGTCACATGTTGACAGCTCTGTAACTGTCAACAAGAACAGGAAACAAGCACTTTTATGCACTAGAACACACTTACCATGTTTTCTCGTATCCTGTTTCCCAGCGATATTCTTTTCCTTCCTCTTCCTCGGCCATTTTCTTGAAAAGGAAAAGAAATAAATAGATCAATGAAAAAACTGAAGCTATTCACAGGAAGTAATATAAGATTCACTTATCTTCGGTGTAAGTTTTGAATATTAAAAGTATTTAATATTCACAAGTGTTTATTATACTTGTTGAAATAAAAATATATTTGTATATGTGGCTGTATCTAACTAAAGGGCTTTTCACATACAACAATGAGTTGCTCCAGCTTTCGGCCATGTTTACTCTATGACTTTCGTCGCCGTCGAAGCTTCAAATCCTCTCGATCTGGATGGAGAAACACTACTTTTGGCCTTGGCTATACTAAACTTAGCAACTCAAGTTCTCTAGCTCAATCTAGCATTTTTATTTGTTTATTGAAAGAACAATAACTACTCAGTTAGAGGCTGCCATTAAGGACAGCGTAAAACACAAACTAGAAATGAATTCTCCACATCAAAACATTAATAAAACTCAAATATTACTATAAATATAATGTGATATGAAATTTGTTAAATGTTATTTTACGATAGTAGAAAAATGTCTTACTTTTACATTCATATAAGTTTCTCTACTCACTCTTGTTCAAAGTAATATTCCTCTATCTACTTAACATTAATCAGGATAAATGCTCGCACAAGTGCTTTTATTGCATATTTCTTTGCAAATGCAAAGAATACAGTGATAGTCAAATGTTTTAAGAACTGCTCACTGTATGATGGCTTTGAAATTCTATTCTTTTTTGTGTGACCAGGACATAAAAAGCAATAGTGACCTATTTCAGAAAATAATGTATTTGATGTAAATTGTATATTTTAACGAGATGTACATTTTTTCTATGATATTTTGTGTATCTCTTACAGTTTACCACTTATATAAACATTATTCAGAATAAACAGAACTTCAGAGAATATTCACAGAAAAGTCAACATATCTTCTTTTCTTAGAAGTTTGAAAACAGTGTTGTTATATTCAATTTAATGTAAAAGGCGAGTCAATTAATAATGCTACTAATGAGTTCAATGTTCTCAACGTGTCAATTTGTTAGTCGTGTGTTCAAACCCGGCACAGACTAACGGTTTTTAAGTGTACTTAAAAGTGAAAGTCAGTAGACTTACTGCTATATAAAAAAATCATGTGGGACAAATTCCAGCACACTGGCAGGCAGCAGCATTGATATGATTCTGGCAACTGACAGTGTCATTAAAAAATAATATGTTTATGTAAAACAAACACAACAGATTAAGAACTCTTTTAGATTCAACCACAGTTCTTATTTCAAGTTATTTGCTCCAAAGAAGAAAGTGATAAGAAGCTAACAGAAAGGAAAACCTTTGGTTATTCTTATTTCTAGCAAGTTCATGAAAAGATGCACAAGTAACACGGAAGTGAATTTCTCATTGTTTATCCGGAACTTTGGTGATATCATTGAAATTACAAGAAGTTTTATTTGATTGTTGACCCAATAGCCGAACACTTAACTTTCGTTCAACAAAACTAGATTGCAATCGTTTAACTGCTTATTTTTTAAACCATGCATCTTTATTAAATGTGTCTCTTAATTCCAAAATCCTTTTAAAATTCGTGATTTATAACCTTTTCTTTCTGTATTTATTTTTCATAACCTCAAAAGTATATCTTACTATGCCCTAACGTGCTCAATAATACAACATTGCAAGGCGACCGCACATGTTGCACAAGACCGTTAAACAAACAAGTCGTAAAAGCACATATCTGACTTGAATCAGGTAGATGATTCTTTTGCACTTACATATCTGTGTAGTCTGAGGATGTCTAGTGCATTACCTGGCAACGATTTTCCCAACAGCCTATCTCTAGTGTCGCATCTAACCCATCTAATGTACATTAACCATTAATTCCAATACTTACTTATAGTAATTCCGCTTCTTTTCCTTATTCCTGAAAAGGTAAACACTCCCGCCTTCCGCCTACTCTTATAGGTAATGTCACAGAACACTCTAGTAATGTCAAATGTCTTGCCTCAAATCTCGACCTGTCGCGGCAGCCGATGTTATGCGCAATGTCACATACCAACCGCAGAACCGAAAACACGCAGAAAACAACCTGCGGTTATAGGAAAGGTTGGTGTTTCGTTGGGAAACTCCTAAAGAGGTATACCTACTTACCATGTTATACTCTGCAGTAGGTTTAGAGCGAAACAATAAGGAGGAGCAATACAAGTAAATAATAGCAGTAAACAAATCTAATACAAGTAATAATAGACGTACGAATCGAATTATAAGGAAATAACTGGCCAATACAACTAAATAACCGCGGAATAACGAATTGTACTGCAATTAATAACCCCGACGCTGTAAACAAATTAGTGTAAGTGAATAATAATAATAATAATAATAATAATAATAATAATAATAATAATAATAATAATAATAATAATAATAATAATAATAATAATAATAATAATAATAATAATAATAATAATAATAATAATAATAATAATAATAATAATAATAATAATAATAATAATAATAATAATAATAATAATAATAATAATAATAATAATAATAATAATAATAATAATAATAATAATAATAATAATAATAATTCCGGTGTGCCGGAATTTCGTCCCGCAGGAGTTCGTTTACATGCCAGTAAATCTATTGACATGGAGCTGTCGATTTTAAGTACACTTAAAAACCATCGATCTGGGTCGGATTTGAACCCGCGACCTTGGGATCAGTAGGCCAGCGTCTAACCAACTGAGCCACTCAGACCAACTCTGCAGAAGGCAGACCCTCCCCCCGCCCCCGCACTATCCAGGATGTGAGTTTAGTTTCACGCGTTATCGTTTCAAGTTCGGCCGCAAGTGCTTCACTTCTCTATTTTTAAAAATTATGTTTCGACTACCCTTTGAGGCTTAGGGCTCCGAATCCCTAGGTTTGGTATTTAACTGAGTTTTGGTTTTTGAGTTATACCGTTCATAGATATACATGCACGCGCTCGTGTGGAGCTTCTTCTGAAAAGGCTTGTTTTATTATTCTTTTTATATCGAGGGAGTCTCAAAACATACAGACTACTGTGGGTGTAAGCACAGATATTTGCACTGGTAAATGTGGATAGGATGATGAGTAATATTACATCAATGTTTATTTACTTCATTTACAGAGTTCAAATTTTACTTATTAACAGTACCTATCACGTTTTCAGTTTGGTTAGCACCTTCGAGTAGGCGTGGCACAGAAAACGTAACGTAGAATGGATGGAACAAATGCTGTAACACGGCAACGAATGTTGTGTCGAATGTGAGTTCGAATACTTTCTACAAGACCAATGACGTCACATTACCTAGGTTAGTGGATCGCGCATTGATGTGTCAAGTAAGAAGGATAGTCTATCTAACAGGAGTTGTTCATTTTGCGGCGCAGTTACAACCGCACAAAAACATCAAGTAGTAAACCTTGTGATTGGTTTATGCTGTAGGGTAGTCTCCGGATCCCAGCCTCCCCCCCCCCCCCCCCTCTCATTGGGAGCCGATTGTAGCAGTTCCCACTGTATGGACCTGGTGCTCCATTGTTATGCGTGCCTCTTAGCTTCGGCCACCCTCTGACTTCATCTCTCTGTCTCAAGCGCATACTTACAGAATATCTTCTATACATCTAGACCAGTCATGTTTTCTTCTTAGATTTGTGTGCCGTCCAGAGAGGTTGATTCTCTTAGCACTGTATCCAACACATGGTAGTGGAGAATGACAAGTTGGCATTCCTGGTCTGGGTGGGAAGTCCTCTCTTTGAACATAGTCACAGTGTAGCTGTCCAACAGCATTTATAACTCCAGATTTCAACCAGAGTAGGTACCATTATAGCACAAGGGCTGTTCGGAGATGATTTACAATAATAGATTTTTATACCTTATTTTTTAATAAAAATGAACAAGGGATGTCTCAATATACGCCCCACCAAAGTCAAAAGACTGCTAGGAATCTCACTATTGCATTACAGAACCATTGTTTGTGGGTACTTCTGGAACACCATCTGCAATTCCTTATTGTTATTGAAATTTAACCTTGCAAAGCACTATCTATGTCATAGAATAACGACTTTCTTCTCGTATGTATGATATTCATTCGTCATTCTCCATTTTCAATACACTTATACTCTGCACTTGCGTCGATTCCCAATGTCTCCTTCCTGCTACAAAACCCAAGCAGTTCATCTTTATGTATGATAGTCACTTGTATCTTCTTCTGCTTAGCAACAAACAAACTCTGTTTACAACTACAATCAGTTCATCCTTCTATCAGAGGACATGCCTGTATATGAAACAGTATTTTTTTAAACAACGCTGAGACAGTTATTATATTTTTCCCCAAAAGTATTTAAAACAAACATGAGCTTGACCCTGCTTTATCCAGCATTATTCTTTTGTTGTCTGGAATATTGTCAATTTGTTGATATAAAGATTAGTGTCGTAAAACAAGACAATGTCCAAATGCTATTCTTATAGCAACCAATCAATTTCTGTTCTGCTTAGATCGATGATTTCGGAGACACGTTTTTCTCACCAAAGCTCTGAGAAATCACATATTAAGCGATTTATGTTTTCAGACTGAAACGTCTGTATGAAAGAGATGTTATTTGAGAGGTAGAACTGGAACTTAAAAATTCAATGTCACAGCTGGGATTTGAATTTCTAAGTTCCAGTTCTACCTCTCAAACATTGCCCACACATGACTTGTATGTTTAAAAACATCAACAGTAAGTTTGTGGACATAAATAAATAATAAGATGTTATTTATTAGCAATACTCTGAGAAATTGAAATATATATTGGTTATCTACAATGTATTATATATGAAATAGATATATACAATAAATGTATTGATTGAGTTCCCATTCTGCCACTGCCTGGGCAAACCCTGTCCCTACCATGTGCTATGAAGGTTGTTAAAGTGCCACCTGTAACTGTATATGGAAGTATACCTTGTGTAACAATGAGCGCTTCTAGCAATGTCGTTCACTTTAATGTTATTCTTTATTTACATTAGTAAGACAAACTCGGGGCTTTGTCATCAAGTAGACCGGCCTTCCTCAGGGCTCGCAGCTTGCTCTGTTGCACTTGTTCTTCTGAGCCAAGAATCTTCCTTCCCTTCTTAGACTGGATCATCACAAGCATATTGTCCAGGGTCGTCTTGTCTTTATCAGATCTGAAACACGACCTCACTTGATATGTGAGTTAATTCTCAACTTTAAGCAATCAACAAACTATGCTTCACTTGTCTTTATAATTATTTGGTGTAAGTTGCTGAAAATGAAACACAGACCTCCATTTCTGATACTTTTGTCACATCTTCCGTGCTACTGTTTATTTTGCTCACTATCGTTACTTATGCTAAAACTTACCATCCTTGAACTAGAAGAACATTTACAAAAAAATTTAAAGAACATAGAATAACTGTGGTTCCTCAAAATAAATCTAATATAAACATTTCCCAGTTTTTATTAAAAAAATAAAATTCCCAATTATAAAAAATGACGTTAATTAATTTAGCTGTTTGAATTGTGATAAGGTTTACATTGAAAGATTAAACGTTCTTTAGAAACCACAATAAAACAACATTTTAGAAATATTAAGTATGAACATACTATGTCATACGTCATGTATATTATATAATTTGATGGTTGTTTTAGTCATGCCAGAAAACAACATTAATTCATCTAAAATAAGAAAAAATTAGAAACTAAAAGCTTTACTTATCTTAGTAATATTGCAAGTTTTTTAATTCATATTTCAAAATTCCCTCCTAACATGGTATGATACAAAACAATTATCAATTATGTCTAAATGATTGAAATATTGAAACAAAGTTAAAAATAATGATAATTTTTACAAATTGATAACAGATTAAATAAAAAAACAAAAAACACGAAATTAATAGAATCAAGCTGTCATTTATGATTGTTTGGTTTAAAGATTTCTTGAGATATATAATATTTGCTTCACAACAATAAAGGTTACAAAAATAAAAGATAACACTGATATAACAGAAAATTGACATATTTTGATGGACATAAATAAACACAACAAATATAAACATGAATCATCCATTTCTATTACTCCAAATGAAACATGCTGGGCTTATAATTCGTGCTACAGCTTGTTAGCAATGCGACTATCAGATAGTTTTCACTGTTACTTAATAATCTTCATTGTTGTATGAGATATGCATGACCTGTAGTGAGCACTGGACACACAAGAGATCTCTAACCCCATAACTAGCAACACCCACTCGGAGAACAGCACTTCTCGTCACACCACAAACTCACTTATTTGTTCTGCATATGTGTGAGAGTACCCTATACCTGTTTTAGCGTGCAATTAACCGTAATTGGTGTTCTCATTTCTTACACTACTATGTCGCCTTAATGTGTCTGCATTATGCAAGTTTTGAGAGCACAATTTTACAGGAATAAAAGGGATTCCTCAACAGGAGCAGACCAACTTACTTGTTTCCTCGGTACAGGAGTGCCAACATAACAATGCACACAAGTGCTGCTGCTATACCAATGTACTGAACCGCTGCCACAGGCTCACTCTGGAACTCTGCAACAAAACAACTTATCCTCTCAATTGTAATATATGATGTGCTACACTCACATCACTTACTCTACTCATTCTTGTACAAACACTTATTCTCCCATCTTTTTCATATGAATACAAATAAACTTTTGTACAAATTATCTTAATGTTAATTTTATTGTATGAACAAGTGGAATATAGTAAACTTTAAGTGATACTCAAATGTTCTAAGAGTTGGTCACCATGTCATGACTTTGCAATTCCATTCTCTTTGTATAATCAAAAGATAAAAAAATGAATAATAACTTCCCATGCATGAGCGTTGGCACACTTTTTTTCAGGGAGGGGCAGCATATTGGAAGTTTGCAATTAATTATTCTGTAGCTAAAAACTGCAAAAATTGAGTTATAGTGTTTGTTACAGATAAGCATGTTAATTTATGCTAAATAAAAAGTGTACTTTACCAAAAAATTAAAGCAGTAGTCTAACAGTAATTCATTGAACAATACATTTATTATTTTCCAAGGGGGGGCTGTAGCCCCTCCTTGCCCACCCTTCGCGACCGCCCATGTTCCCATGTGAGAAAAGAATAAGTATTGAAAAATTGACGCAAATAACAAATGATATATCTTACAAATGGTTCATTTCAGAAAAACCTAGCTCGCATAAACTGTGTTTTAATGAGATGTATATGTTTATGTAGTAATATTTTCTGTATCTCTTACGCTTTACGAGTTATACAATAGTCATTCAGAATGAAGATGACTTCTGACACTATAAAAAATTCAGGATTCATTTGTTATGAAAATGTCTTAAACTTGTGATACTTTAATAAAAATAGTTAGAGCTGTTTTAAAAAATCAAACTTTTTGAATGAAATTATTCCATGTAAAGGGTAGTTTGGGGTTGGGGATTTCTTTTTTTTTTTTTTTTTTTTTTCAATTTCATGTCACATCTTTGGAAGATTCTGAAGTTAAACACCAAGCTTTATATTTTTTGATTTTATTCACAGAGGTAGAACATTTTCAATATATGCATTTCCTGTAACATATATTACCGGTAAAATCTGGACATAGAATTTTGGATGGAATACAATGCTTCCTCTACTTACTATACGTGGTAGTGAAAGTAAAAAGTTCTTGCTCTATTTTCTATAGGTAAGAATAGTGTGTGTCACCTTTGTCTGGCTCTATGACAGTGACGCCGTACGCCACCGCCACATGCGGCACACCACCACGAGGATGTACCCAGCAGATGTAGAACCCCTCCACGTGTTCCCTCTCTGTATACGACGATATTGTCAACTCTGACTGCTTTCCATCATCCTTAATGTTGTACTTGATCTCTACGTGGTCGAGAGGAACGTCCAGCTTTAACCAAGTTACTCCAATATCGGTCTTTCCTTCATACATACACGACATATTAACTTCTCTTCCCTTCAGGGTCGGCAGCTCGTCATACAGCTCTGTAACAAACGTTTCCATATATGTGCCTATATCAAGATTGGATTTGCAGTACAGTAGATTCGATACAGTAGATAAATAACGGGAAATGTTGCAGAATACGGGCTTCTTGATGTGCAAAGTCACTAAACCATGCCAACTTGACATGAAGAAATACACTACTGGAGAAAGAGAGGCTTCTTGATGTGCAATATCACTAAACCATGCCAACTTGACATGAAGAAATACACTACTGGACAAAGAGGGACTTCTTGATGTGCAATGTCACTAAACCATGCCAACTTGACATGAAGAAATACACTACTGGACAAAGAGGGGCTTCTTGATGTGCAATGTCACTAAACCATGCCAACTTGACATGAAGAAATACGCTACTAGACAAAGAGGGGCTTCTTGATGTGCAATGTCACTAAACCATGCCAACTTGACATGAAGAAATGCACTACTGGACAAAGAGGGGCTTCTTGATGCACAATGTCACTAAACCATGCCAACTTGACATGAAGAAATACACTACTGGACAAAGAGGTGGCTTGTTGGTTTGGTTTTTAACCAACTTTTCGTTTTTGAGTTATGCTGTCCACAGACTAACAGACACACACACGGACCTTTTCCTAAAAATGCTATTTTTGGATTCAGGGGATCTCAAAACACATTTTCGGTGAAATCCCGACATCGAAATGGGTGGAATACAATACTTACTTTACTTTACGTAGTAGAGAATGTAGAAAAATGAACAACGATGTTCCATTGCACAAATGTTCCGAAACTGGCATAAATAACAAGGAATATCTCTGAAATGGTTCACTCTAGAAAACAATTTATTTAGACATAAATTGTGTGTTTCAGAGAGACATATATTTTTGTATAGTAAGATTTTGTCTGTCTCTTACGGTTTACCAGTTATACAAAAGTCATCCAGAGTAAACAAGACTACATGGACTAGAGTCAGAAATTTCGAAATATACCTTTTGTTTGTCATAAAAATACCTGAAACGCATGGCAGTTTAATCAAAATCGTTAGAGGTAAAGTTTAATTTTTGTTTTTTAGAAATTCAAAATGGCTTCATATGCAAGTTTAGGTTTACAAGATAGTGCTCGTTTTCGAAAAAGTTTCTATGTAAAGGGTAGTTTAGGCAGTTGGGATTTTGTTGAAAATCTTCGTGTCGTATGCTTAAAAGTCATTAACCTTAATTACCAACTTTACTATTTAACCGACTTTTCGTTTTTGAGTTATACTGTCCATAGGCTGACGCACACACACCTTTAATTTTAAGTTGCAGTATGACAATAAGGTAGATTACCTGCCACACTGGCACTACGTGACGAGAACACACTTCCTTCTTGCTCCTCTAGAGGTAACGTTCTGAGATCTAGTGACGTCACACCGACCGACACAGCACCTAGAGCTGCTTCTAGAGGTTCCACTATCAGCTCCGATGTAGGACCACTCTTCAGGTTGCTCTGGAAACACATAGATAAGGTACAGTTTGCCTAACGTTATGTGCAGACTAGGGCTATTTTGTGTAAGAGATACAAACCTTGATTTGTTGAGGTACATCACCTAGCAACATGTCGCCCTTGCATGTTGGTGATATACATGAGGTGGACTCAGGTTTGCCACCGTTCACAGACATCTGCAGCACCTCCTCGTCCTCCTTCATGGACAGTTGAACGTCCAGCCACATGTTCTGTTGTACAAACACTTGGGAGTTCTCTGACGTGGAGTGGTTCTTGCCAGTCCTGCAGTGCAACTTGACGTGACTGTCTTCTAGCGATATCATCACAAAGTCTCCTTCACTCTCTCCAGGAATGTACAGCACAAGCCCGGACGATTTCAACACCTTCACTGCCACTTCTACCTGCAAATATGCTCTTTCCACCAACTTATACACAACATTAAAACACAGACAATGTTTTCAAATTAAGCAACAGGTTGTTTCGGAACGACACCGAACGAATATAGCTTATAACTAACTCGAAATTCTTTTAGGTAGGTATAGCTTTATGCAGCATTAATTATTACATTATTTTGTGATTAGGTAGCGCAGGAACCACTGTGTGCGAACCTCAGCAAGTGCTGAGGAAGCACCTGAAATTAGTACTCGACAATTAGCGGTCGAAATGAACGTAGATCATCTTGCTATTTGGAGAGTGGAAACTGCATCCCTATCATACATACAAAATTCAAGCTCTCCAAACAGCTGCTTACCCGAGAAGACAGGAATTTTGCCGATGGTTACTGCAGAAATGCGATGCCAATCCGAATTTTACAAAGTCAATTTTATTCACGGACAAAGTGCAACTGACCAGAGATGGGCTAACGTCTTAGATTCTCCTATTGGACCATACCTGTTACCTTGAAACCTAGATGGCTCCAAGTATCCCACCTTTCTGCACAACTGTTTGAATCCGTTCCTTTAGGAAGAAGGCCAAGCATGAAGTATCAACATGACGGCGCGCCTCCGCATTTTTTCCTGGAGGTTCGTGAATATTTGAATTCTGTATTCCCAAACAAATGGATCGATCGTGGGGATCCCATTCCTTGGCCACCTCGATACCCAGACTTCATGCTGCATGGGAAGAACTGAGTTCCAACCCAGCAGTTGTACGTCGAGTGCATACATAGGTCACTTTTACGAACATGTCAGCTTTGTTTAGAATCCGAAGGTCGCCAGTTTGAACATTTGCTTTAATATGTTATAAATGGAAATATACAAGAGAACTTGCTTAAGTATCTCCAAGAATGCAATAATTTAGTTTCATTAACAATATGTATTGTAAAAATAGTTACACGGATCATATTTGTTTGTTTAACTTCCGAGCAGTTTGTTGTATCTTAATTGTATAATACGTATTCAATCCAACCTCGTTGGATCACTGGAAACTTTTCTGTTCGTTAACACCAGCAAGCACGAGCATTGTGGGTATTAGAAGGTTTCTGTAGAGCTTCGCAACTTGTTGTTACTTACCAACCACTGCTGAGTGGGACAGGGAATTTCTACGATATCCTTGTCATGAAGATATCTGATTCCTTCTTCGTGGTCTCCAGCCTCGTACATGATATTAGCCGTTGAGAACGGAACCAGCGGAGAGCTCTGCAAATAGAACATAGACACCTACATATATTTGATGTCCCAGCACACGGCGAGCGGATACATGCTTGAAGTAAACTTTACAAATAAATACGCATTCTTCCACAGATAAGTGACGCGGCATGTTTACTTCACGACAGAGGCACCTGACTCACACTGAATTACAATAGCAATGAGAGTTGGCACCGGCGCACTTTCGAGCGGGAATTGCCAGTCCGAGGTCCCGGTAGCCGGCGCGGGAGTAGCGGAGGGGAGAGAGACCGCGAATGGGATCGAATATAATTTAAATACCCCATAGAATCGGAATGGAAAAGTTTAGTGCCACAGCTGGGATTTAAACCACTTGCTCTAACCACTAAGCCACTCTGACAACGTGCCAGAATCACATTGAATTCTCCACCTATTCCTATTTCTCCCGGTAGATCACAAAGGGAGTCTCACATCAAAGATAAATATCCCAAGGGCGACTTACAATAGTAAGTACTTTGTGTCCCGGGTTAAATTGCCTTTAGATGGTAGTTATTATTTATTTATGTTTTCAAGTATAGGTATATATGATAATTTGCTAAGAATTTACAGCGTACACGTGCCCATTGGTACACTTTTAAGGCGGGCTACAAATTGAACATTAATAATAATAATAATAATAATAATAATAATAATAATAATAATAATAATAATAATAATAATAATAATAATAATAATAATAATAATAATAATAATAATAATAATAATAATAATAATAATAATAATAATAATAATAATAATAATGATAATAATAATAATAATGATAAAGATGATGATGATACTGATAATGATAATGCTCATAATAATAATAATAATAATAATAATAATAATAATAATAATAATAATAATAATAATAATAATAATAATAATAATAATAATAATAATAATAATAATAATAATAATAATAATAATAATAATAATAATAATAATAATAATAATAATAATAATAATAATAATAATAATAATAATAATAATAATGATGATGATGATGATGATGATGATGATGATGATGATGATGATGATGGTGATGATGATGACATTTACTGGAGTGCAATCAAGTCACGCACACATACGACACAAAACGACTTCTGTATAGCGACATACACAGCGATTGCGATATTCTTTAGTTTACGTATCACAAAACTAGACGGGCTTAAACGAGTACTGCCGGAACTTGCCGAAGTTGCCTTGCAATAATAGTGTAGGTAGGTAACCTCGACATTTGTGCAGCAATTCGCACCAATGCTCCAGACATTGTATCAGTTCCTATATGACGAATGTTTATTTATAACAAATGCGATGCCGCCCCTCAAACCGTAACGAAACGGGATCGCAGATAACAGCTATTAACGGTTTTTGGAGTCCATGGCAAGGGGTATTTGGTTCAAAAACTCTAGGTTACCACCTACCTAGTTACACTTAGGTATACGCCGACAGTTTCGTAATAGAAAATAGTTATGCATAGCTCTATTGGAGAGCTCCTTTTGGGAGCTGTGTTTATTCTAAATGAACAACACATATCCCAATCAACATTTTCATTTTCATGAGCAGATTTCAAGTGTTCCTTCAGCACTTTTTAAGAGTTGGCAGTTGAATCATCCTTACTCAAAACCTACAATGTCTGGAGGATCACACCTGCAGTTGGTCCTCCAGACATTACTTAGTGTTGTGATGTTGTGCATTGTAGGTATAGCCTATTTTATGGAATAGTGCAATCTCCAAATGGTTTATTGTGCTCCAAAGAAGAAATGGACATGAGACAGTCCAAAATTGTGAATCTCTTGTGACTTTTGGTACTCTAACGTCAAACTATTGGGAAGCAAGAAGTAGAATAATTTAGTTATTAACTCCTGAGCATTGGATAAACACACAAGCATATAAAATAAGTAAAATAGCCTTTGCCATCCACATGGTTTACATTGACGAATGCAAAATTTGGAGAAAATATAATTCTGGCCACATCTAGAATGAAACTGGATCGTTCGGATAGTCGATGTGGTCACCAATGAACTACGGATGACACTGTATTTGTTGTTTAAGCATTCATAACAAAGATTAGCATGATTTTGGCAGCAACTCAATTTGATACCGATGTCAGCGCATGCGCAGTAAGTATATTTGGACATAACTTTTATTTCACGTTACTTTAAGTATTTCTGAAGGGTATTTACAGTTAGGAGAAGAGTTTACCTTGTGATCCTCGTAGTTCAGTTTCAAGGTGTTATAGTTGACAGTTATTCGCTCTATGAAACCGTGAAATAGTTCACCAACTCTCATCGCGTGGTCCAAATGTGGTAATGGTGGTAGACAGTTGAACTTGGCATGGGCTCTCTGTGGGTCATCGTTTATACGTAGTGTTGTTGTTCCTCCAGCAACTGTCAGCATCACCTCGTGCCAGTCTCCGAGCTGTCAAACACACCACACGAATATGTGGCAAATTAAGAAGCAAGCTGTGAAAGTTTTCAGTACTTTAAGACTAAAATACGTGTTCTTATAAGCTAACAAATAAGAAGGGATGTATTTACTCAAGAAATCAGCTGGACGAAGTTGGAGAAAGTCACAGAAAGTGATTGGGAACGCCCTTAAAATATTACATAAATGTACGGAGACACAGCGAAAGTTGTGAACGATTCATCCCTAAAATTCAAATCCCTACAATGTAACAAACCGGCTGGAGGTTCGTAATCTAGAGAGATTACATCACATATTTCCGTATTGTGGTGTCATCAGCCCAACAGCGTGCTGTAATTGAAGAGGACAAATCTCTACTGAAATTCAGCTCACACTTGAATGTGCCCATGCATTGTTGGACACGGCCCTCCTCGAACAGACTCAACATGGAAACAGTTGATGAACACGACGTGTCTGATACACAGTGTAGTACAAGAAATGATTGTCCCACGTTTATTGAGCACAAGAACCATCATCCAAAATCTTCTTCAGATATTTCAAAAAGAAGTTGAACATTTTGGACGAGTACTGTGATGAGCGATGAAAGCTGGCTCCATTATTACGAGCCTAAAACAAAAGGCGACAGTATGAAATCGCACCACTTGCATTTCCCGTCAAAAAGCAAAGCGAAGTCAATGTAATCTTCTGGTAAAGTTATGATCAGTGTCTTTTGGGATGCCTGGACAAACCATACATAATGTCTACGATATTCAGACTCTTTTGAAGCTCCGTTGTTGTTGGCTAATGCTGGATTTCTGATAACGAAACCACTAATCCTCTCGCTCTCCAGTATTTCTCACTCAATGATGCCACATTGATGATAGCTGTATGGCATTGAAGATGATTCTGATCAATTTCCTCTTGAAGATCACAAAGTGGAGAAGAATAAATCCCAATCCTATGGAGATGCTTTGCTAGACAGTCATGGTAAGAATGCAAATTCACTTTTTTGGGCATTCAGGGACTTTTGACTTATGATACATTCCCATCTTTTTTCTTTTCAAATTTTAGAGTTATATTGTGTATGAGAGGTAGAACTGGAACTTAAAAATTCAATGTCACAACTGGCATTTGAACCACAGACCTTCCGCTTACCAGGCGGCTGCTCTAACCATTGAGTTATTGTGACAAACTGCCAGAATAGCTGAATGCTTAGAGCAGCCGCCTGGTAAGCGGAAGGTCTGTGGTTCAAATCCCAGTTGTGGCATTGAATTTTTAGTTCCAGTTCTACCTCTCAAACTTTGGCCACACACGGCTTGTGTGTTTAAAAACACCAACAGTAAGTTTGTTGGCATAAATAAATAATAAGCTTCAAGAAGTGTTGATCTATTTTTCCAACATATTCACCACAGGTATTCAGACAGTTGGGATCCCATCGGCCAAATTTTTTATGTAATGCGTAACAAGCTGTCTGCCTTTCTGTCAATCTAAAAGTATGGACAGAAATTTTTTTGAGGTTCAAGTAAAGATGTAAATAACTGGAAGCGAGGTCGTGGGAGTTGGGTGCAGATGACACGCCTCGCAGTCGAATTTCTGAACATCTGTAGTTCGTCGAGGGTTATCATGGGACAAGACAAGCATCACGTGCACCTTGTTCTGAATGGCGTTATTGAAAACTTGCACTTCACATCTGACAGACGCTGTAATAAGAGAACCACTGCAAGTTTGTGTGAAGTTCGGAAATTCTGCTGGCGCATTTGCCATTATTAGTTATACAAAAGTAATTGAGAATTTCAGAGTATATTGGCAGAACATTCAGCATATTTATTTCAAGTGTTATGAAAATATATTGAATATATGGTATTTTAGTTGAAATAGTTGAGTAGTCCATGTGAAGTGTGGTGTGGTCACTTACCGAGACTTTGTTGTGACTGATGAGGGTAGCAGAGCAACCAGACACTTGCACACTCAGTATGACGTATCCTGCTTCCAGTGAGAGAGTGACATAGTCACAAGATGCACCCATGCAGGAGTGTGGGTGTCGATGTAGCAGTGTACCGAACAAGCTGGTGGTCAGGAACCTCGCGTACATATGCAGCATACGACTAGGGCTACCAGACGCAGAGTACAGAAGAACACCGTCGCCGTTTAGAGCGGCGAGTTGATGGCTCTTCACTGAAACACTCTCTCACTTAGTGCTGAGCTTGAGCATGTGACTGTGCGTCTGTATCGAGCGAGGTAGTGCGTGGGGTTTCCCCCTCATCACTGGGGTCAGTGCTCATCTTCCTGACAAGGTCAGAAGTTCCCCTAGTGATGGGAGTAAAGCAGACGCTACCTCACTCGGAGAACATGACCTTACTTACCTGTACAGGGTCTACTAAAGCAATGCTGCACTTCTGTAAACTGCCCTACACACTTGAGACCGTTCCCCTGAGGTAGAGGATTACTACATGATCTGCTACGTGACTGTACACCTATACCACACGTTCGAGAACATGGTTCCCAGTCCTCCCACGTGGACCAGCCACCGTCCACTACAACACCAACACATTTACACATAATTCCTTTAAAATCGAGACTAGGTACTAAAATAACATTATTATACACATTTGTGCGTTAAAACAAAGTAAATTATATAGTTTTAGAAAACTGTCTTTTTAAAATTCTATGGCCTGGAGCATTTACTATAGGATGACATTTACCTTTAAAATGTACTAACTCGGAAACTAAACTATATAATGACTATATAAGATAAAATTCAAAATGCATATTAATCTAAATTTGGTGAGCATTACTTACCGTTACAACCCTGGACGTAGCATTCCTCTACTTGCTTGTCCTCACCTTTACATTCACTCTGTAGTGTTGTCTTCCGTTCGCTCGACTCTGAAATTCACAATGTGCTCGTCTTAAAGTGACGCCTACTTTGGTGAGCATTACTTACCGTTACAACCCTGGACATAGCATTCCTCTACTTGCTTGTCCTCACCTTTACATTCACTCTGTAGTGTTGTCTTCCGTTCACTCGACTCTGAAATTCACAATGTGCTCGTCTTAAAGTGAAACCTACTTTGGTGAGCATTACTTACCGTTACAACCCTGGACGTAGCATTCGTCTACTTGCTTGTCCTCACCTTTACATTCACTCTGTAGTGTTGTCTTCCGTTCACTCGACTCTGAAATTCACAATGTGCTCGTCTTAAAGTGAAACCTACTTTGGTGAGCATTACTTACCGTTACAACCCTGGACGTAGCATTCCTCTACTTGCTTGTCCTCACCTTTACATTCACTCTGTAGTGTTGTCTTCCGTTCACTCGACTCTGAAATTCACAATGTGCTCGTCTTAAAGTGAAACCTACTTTGGTGAGCATTACTTACCGTTACAACCCTGGACGTAGCATTCCTCTACTTGCTTGTCCTCACCTTTACATTCACTCTGTAGTGTTGTCTTCCGTTCACTCGACTCTGAAATTCACAATGTGCTCGTCTTAAAGTGAAACCTACTTTGGAATAAGCAACGTGTTCCAAGCTGTAAATTGGACTTAAGGCTTAGATATCCACATCAGCAAGTCTGTCCAGCCAAAACCTCACTTTAATGCTCCATCGGAAATATTTTAAAATGTGTGTAATGAAATAACTTTCCTTGATACTTTCCAAGATTTTGAAAAAGTGCAATTTTTAAGATGTTCCTTGGAGCACTGTAAACAGTTTGGTTAACTTACAGTTGCAGTTTTATAGATATGTTTTCCAAGTCAGATGTACCAACGGAAGACTTTATTGCTAAATCATCTATTGATATATCATTCAAAATCTTCTTGCATTTTGAAGAGATGTCTGTTGGTTATAGTGAGAAACCACTTTTCTTCTTATGACTTGTTTGATTCATATGAAAATTATTCTTTCACTATACTGTTACTTAGGTTGCCCTTATGTACAGACACTAATATTTCACTCGTTTCTCAACACGGGGCCAGTTATAAAGCAACATTTCATATTTCAAAACACACTAAAAACTTTTCACTTGAAGAGGAATAAGTCTTATTAAATATTTCGTTTAGATGAAGTGGCTTGATAGCACTATAACAAAGTGGAACGGTTTCTGCTTCAGAACCTGGTTTTGCCCATTCTTGACTGTCTTTGTGAATCTAAAATGTGTTTTCATATATGTACATGCAGTAGAGTTTCACTCTTGTGGATCTTCGTCAAATATGAGAACATGTTGACACATTCTGATGTAATGTCAATAAAGCATTGCCTCTTCAAGTCGTGCGTCAAAACAACATCACTCGCTGTTCATTTGCTTTTACATTTTTTGTCCTTAACGTACAAAATTGTATTCAAACTTCGTTGTGCACATTATTAATAGGTCAAAGTCTTCCGTTGTTAAGTTTTCGTGTCTACAGATTCACTGTTTACTCCTGTAGTATTCATTTCATGTTTTTCTGCACTAATAAATTTACGTTTTTTTACCAGGAAAAATTAAAATCTTTATCTTTTGTTCTTTTAAAATTCATCATAATCATCATCATAATCATCATCATCAATAACTCTTCATATGAGAGTTATTTTTACTGGTCTTCCTGCTGTTCTATGGACAAAAGGTTTTTAATATGTAAGGCTGTAATAGAATGTCAGAGTTATCCATCTTTGCAAATGGCTTTTCTATTTTCCTCTATTTACATGTATCTTTTCCTTTAAGGAAACTATATCTAATTCTTTCATTATTTCTTCATTTCTAATGTGATTATTTGTTCTTCACCGTTTTACTGCTCGTAAATATTTCGTGTTTGCCACTTGTATTTGAGTGTCCACATTTCCGATTCATTGTCTTATAGTGTTTTAAAATGCTAAACAACCTTTTCCTAGCCTGTTCGTATTAGCGCGGTTGGGATTGGCGGGACTCTATATTAACCATTAAACTCCACTTATCTCTTGTAATTGTGTATTAATTCCGATTTGAAACATGTTTCGCAGATCAATTCTTTGCATCATCAGTGGTTAGAGTGGTTATATCATTGCTAAAACTAAACGTCATTTGGAAATTAGAATAAAATAAAATTATAGGAATTGAAAGTAAGACAGATAGTGTTCGTACCAGAGGAAGCCTGTCTTGTAGCCTTCACCAGACACTGTCTCACTCTTGTACGCAGACCTGCACCACAATTGGCACTGCAAGCCGTCCAGGGTTCCCAACTTGACCACTCACCACCTGCAGTTGACACACAAACATCAAGGCTGTGCTTTATCCACTCTGAAATTGGCTAAGAATGTATAAAAATTGAATTTTATGTTCATTACTGTGAAATTGTATGTTGTTTAAGTATTGTGGTTGCTATGTCTCACAGAGGCTTCAGGTTGTTTTACGTGCGGGTCGTGGTACTGGATGGAATGAACATACACTCGATGTTTATTTCACTACATTACTTTATTAAAACTTTTCCAAGTTTTTACATTTTCGTCGCACCAATTTATATCATTTAGATAGTCTTTCCAGTTTTTTAACAACTTTAGAACAAAAGCTTCGTGAAAGTTTAATCAATTTTCTACTCACATCCGAGAGCACTGTAAAAACACGTCTTTTCATACCAAAGACACGGACGCTATTATTAAATTCTAGTGCCGCATCACATGACGCCACCTTGTTTTTGTATACATCCGCGTATGCGTTCATCAAATAGTTCCCGTATTGTTAGGGAAACGATCTTTAGCTATTCTCCCTTCGCTTTCAATATTGAACACACATAATTCTTTTATTTATACATATATATTAAATTTAAATATGGAAATATCTATGACGTCTTTAAACAAACTTAATTGTTTGTAACAATGAACAATAGTAACACGTTTTTGTCATTCAACCAACTCGTACCAACACCAAAAACAAATTACACTCTTAACAAATATTCACATAAACGATTTTCTTTTAGGGTCTTACAATATTGTGTCTCAATAACAAGAGGTTACCATATTATTCCTGTACGATATGTATTACTCCATACTTGCATTTGTCTCCTTTAATTTACAGACTAGCCGTGAGGAACGATGGCGGTAAATGACAATATAAGGCGCAGGTAATGCTGCATGGCAACTGTTTCCCATCTTGCTTCTAAACTGTTAATGCACTTACTATCACACAGTGAAATGGACTTATTAATCACAATTAATTAATTTCACTATTAAACCGTAGGCAAGTACTCTGATACAGACTACGCCTGATTGGCTAGAACACACGTGACTGTAACGTCAACTGATATTTGTCTTCTGCGCAACCGTCTTTGTTCTTGAAAGCGACTATAATATCGACAATATTTATTAGTCTGTGTGGCCTTTGAAACAGTCAAACCAGAACGCATAAACCGTATATATATATACCGGCTGTCCCAAAATTAGACCGACAAACTTTTAAACTAGAGAAAGGGCTGGTATCTTTGCGAGAGTACGGCAGAATAGGGTACGTCGATGTACTCTGTGTGTTAATCGCAATGGACGTGCGTTCTAACATTTACTTTGAACAGTACAGTCGTCTTTAATACTTCTATAAATTATAAAAAGCATCTAAAAGACCATAGGCGTCAGTATTTGCTGGAAATTGCTAAGTAGGGTTTGTGCAGTAAGGTAAGTGTTGTGTTACTCACGTTGGTAAGGTGAACAGCTGACCCCCACACACTCCTCATGCTGCAGTTCAGGACCCTCACACGCGATGTTAGGATGTGAGACAGTAGGGTTTGTGCAGTAAGGTAAGTGTTGTGTTACTCACGTTGGTAAGGTGACCCCCACACATTCCTCATGCTGCAGTTCAGGACCCTCACACGCGATGTTAGGATGTGAGGGAGTAGGGTTTGTGCAGTAAGGTAAGTGTTGTGTTACTCACGTTGGTAAGGTGAACAGCTGACCCCCACACACTCCTCACACACGATGTTAGGATGTGAGACAGTAGGATTTGTGCAGTAAGGTAAGTGTTGTGTTACTCACGTTGGTAAGGTGACCCCCACACACTCCTCACACACGATGTTAGGATGTGAGACAGTAGGTGTTGTGCAGTAAGGTAAGTGTTGTGTTACTCACGTTGGTAAGGTGACCCCCACACACTCCTCACACACGATGTTAGGATGTGAGACAGTAGGTGTTGTGCAGTAAGGTAAGTGTTGTGTTACTCACGTTGGTAAGGTGACCCCCACACACTCCTCACACACGATGTTAGGATGTGAGACAGTAGGTGTTGTGCAGTAAGGTAAGTGTTGTGTTACTCACGTTGGTAAGGTGAACAGCTGACCCCCACACACTCCTCACACACGATGTTAGGATCTGAGACAGTAGGGTTTGTGCAGTAAGGTAAGTGTTGTGTTACTCACGTTGGTAAGGTGAACAGCTGACCCCCACACACTCCCCACACACGATGTTAGGATCTGAGACAGTAGGGTTTGTGCAGTAAGGTAAGTGTTGTGTTACTCACGTTGGTAAGGTGAACAGCTGACCCCCACACACTCCCCACACCCGATGTTAGGATGTGAGACAGTAGGGTTTGTGCAGTAAGGTAAGTGTTGTGTTACTCACGTTGGTAAGGTGAACAGCTGACCCCCACACACTCCTCATGCTGCAGTTCAGGACCCTCACACGCGATGTTAGGATGTGAGACAGTAGGGTTTGTGCAGTAAGGTAAGTGTTGTGTTACTCACGTTGGTAAGGTGACCCCCACACATTCCTCATGCTGCAGTTCAGGACCCTCACACGCGATGTTAGGATGTGAGGGAGTAGGGTTTGTGCAGTAAGGTAAGTGTTGTGTTACTCACGTTGGTAAGGTGAACAGCTGACCCCCACACACTCCTCACACACGATGTTAGGATGTGAGACAGTAGGATTTGTGCAGTAAGGTAAGTGTTGTGTTACTCACGTTGGTAAGGTGACCCCCACACACTCCTCACACACGATGTTAGGATGTGAGACAGTAGGTGTTGTGCAGTAAGGTAAGTGTTGTGTTACTCACGTTGGTAAGGTGACCCCCACACACTCCTCACACACGATGTTAGGATGTGAGACAGTAGGTGTTGTGCAGTAAGGTAAGTGTTGTGTTACTCACGTTGGTAAGGTGACCCCCACACACTCCTCACACACGATGTTAGGATGTGAGACAGTAGGTGTTGTGCAGTAAGGTAAGTGTTGTGTTACTCACGTTGGTAAGGTGAACAGCTGACCCCCACACACTCCTCACACGCGATGTTAGGATGTGAGACAGTAGGGTTTGTGCAGTAAGGTAAGTGTTGTGTTACTCACGTTGGTAAGGTGACCCCCACACACTCCTCACACACGATGTTAGGATCTGAGACAGTAGGGTTTGTGCAGTAAGGTAAGTGTTGTGTTACTCACGTTGGTAAGGTGAACAGCTGACCCCCACACACTCCCCACACCCGATGTTAGGATGTGAGACAGTAGGGTTTGTGCAGTAAGGTAAGTGTTGTGTTACTCACGTTGGTAAGGTGACCCCCACACACTCCTCACACACGATGTTAGGATGTGAGACAGTAGGGTTTGTGCAGTAAGGTAAGTGTTGTGTTACTCACGTTGGTAAGGTGACCCCCACACACTCCTCACACACGATGTTAGGATGTGAGACAGTAGGGTTTGTGCAGTAAGGTAAGTGTTGTGTTACTCACGTTGGTAAGGTGAACAGCTGACCCCCACACACTCCCCACACCCGATGTTAGGATGTGAGACAGTAGGGTTTGTGCAGTAAGGTAAGTGTTGTGTTACTCACGTTGGTAAGGTGACCCCCACACACTCCTCACACACGATGTTAGGATCTGAGACAGTAGGGTTTGTGCAGTAAGGTAAGTGTTGTGTTACTCACGTTGGTAAGGTGAACAGCTGACCCCCACACACTCCCCACACCCGATGTTAGGATGTGAGACAGTAGGATTTGTGCAGTAAGGTAAGTGTTGTGTTACTCACGTTGGTAAGGCGACCCCCACACACTCCTCACACACGATGTTAGGATGTGAGACAGTAGGGTTTGTGCAGTAAGGTAAGTGTTGTGTTACTCACGTTGGTAAGGTGACCCCCACACACTCCTCACACACGATGTTAGGATGTGAGACAGTAGGGTTTGTGCAGTAAGGTAAGTGTTGTGTTACTCACGTTGGTAAGGTGAACAGCTGACCCCCACACACTCCTCATGCTGCAGTTCAGGACCCTCACACGCGAGGTTAGGATCTGAGGGAGTAGGGTTTGTGCAGTTACGTTGTCTGTATCTGTTACCCAGGCCACAGGCAGCAGTGCACTCTGTCCACGAGCTCCAGTGTGTCCAGCCGCCCTTCACTTCACAACACAGTCCAAAACAACACTCATCACAAACTTCTGATCAATCAGCTCTAAAACTTCACAAGTTGTGTATTACAGTCTACATGACTCTCTATTAACTCCTTGTAGGTACAAGGGAATATGGAAATACAGTAGGCTTTTTGCGATAGTCAAATCTTTTAAAGCTTTGAGATCCCGTTCTCTTTACACACTTAACATACAAAAAATGAACAACGATGTTCCATTTCACGAATTTTTTTTTCCAAAGCGATACAAATAGCAAGGAATATCTCCGAAATGGTTCACCCTACAAAAACATTTATTCAGACATAGATTGTGTGTTTTAACGTGATCTACATTTTTGTATACTAAGATTTTGTCTATCTCATACGGTTTACCAGTTATTCAAAAGTCATCCAGAGTAAACAGGACTACATGGGCTATAGTCAGAAAATTCAAAATATACATTTCATTTGTCATACAACTATCTGAAATATATGACATTTAATTAAAATGCTTAGAGCCATTTTCAATGAAAACAAATTTTCGAAAAAAGATTCCATGTAAAGGGTAGTTTAGGGTGGGGCTATTTTCTTCAAAATCTTCGTGTCGCATCCTTGAAAGACATTAAACTTAAATACCAATTTTGGTTTTTAACCGACTTTTTGTTTTGGGTTATGCTGTCCACAGACACACGGGCCTTTTTCTAAAAATGCATTTTTTGTATTCAGGGGGTCTCAAAACATATATTTCTTGTGAAATCTCGACATGTAATTTTTGGGTGGAGTGTAATACTTTCTCTACTTAGTATAAGTAATAGAGAAAGTAAAAACATGTTTTTATAAGTAGGTATGTTGCTAGATTTAATGCATATATTTAATGATTTTATTAATTGTGATTAATAAGAGGAAATATTGAGTAAAGTAATTCACTTGCTGAGTTGTGGATGTACGTACGTACATTGTGTCTCGTTCGCACGAACCGATATCCTGACCAAGTGTTGCACAAGGAACATATCCTACCTTTTAAACTCAACTTTTATACTTTTACCTAAGCGAGCACAAGTATAGGTTAGAATGCTAGTGTGCCTTATAGGGGCGTATAGACATTGTTAGATTCCGGCCGAAACGGCCCGACTCGAGCCGACACGGCCCGACTCGAGCCGACACGGCCCGACACGGTCCGACACGGCCCGACTCGAGCCGACACGGCCCGACACGGTCCGACACGGCCCGACACGGTCCGACACGGTCCGACACGGCCCGACACGGCCCGACACGGCCCGACTCGAGCCGACACGGTCCGACACGGCCCGACATGGCCCGACTCGGCCCGATCGTGTAATGTTGTTGTTTGAAACCGTGGCTAAGGAAAAGGACATATGAAAGTTAGGTAGTAATAACTGTAGTCTGGTAGATACATTGTATACCATCGCGATAGAACTCTATGTCGTGAATGGATTCAAGGAGAAAGTTTAGAACATAGATGCATTAGGCGAATGTGGTTTGAGTTCATTGGGCCATGATCACACTAACAGAATTATCTACGTCATTGCTGTTCGCGCCGTAACTTGTCTTTTTCGTTACACACGTTTCAAACGTTCCACTAAATTAACGAGGGGATTTCCAAGTAAAGAGATGCTGCGATTATTGTGCTATTCTTGGAATTTCGGTATCGGTGAGCAAAGAAATATAATAAATTATTTTGTATATGTTAATTTGGAAATGTACACGTGGTTTCCTCCCGACAAACATTTATGTAATGATAAATTGAAATATAACAGAAAATGTAGTAACAAGTTTAGATATGTATGGTGAAAGATAAAGGAAAGGAGTCAATGTTAATACTGTCCAGCGGGGCATTGTTCAATAAACATCTTGCAATACAATTATTTTATTTAATTTTATAAGCAAACCACTCATTTTAATATCAAATTAAAAGGAAACCAATAACTTATGTTTTAAAGATCTATGTAGTAATTGCGGAAGTAAATGATAAAAAGAGTGGTAATAATTTTATTTGTTACTTATGTAGCCGTACAGCATGGAGGAAAATGCTGTAAAACATAATGTTTAAAAAAATCAAAATTGTTTTGTTGTTTGAGGACACTGTCAACTGTCAGCAGCGATGCCGGAGTACCTACTACCGGACTCAGAGACCTAGATGCACTCATACCTCAAACACATTATATGTACCTACTTCACAAATAAAGTAGGTACCTATCAAAGCATTCATTTAGAAACAAATATTTTGTTGTGCACGGTATGTAGTAAAATTTTAAAAGCGATTTTATCTTATTATAGAGTTAGTATTTTGAAAAGTAGGTAGATCTACTAGTTAGTTTTGGAGTGTGGTAGGATACGTTACCTGGACAACCGACATTATGTTTGACGCAGTGTAGTGCAGTCCAGTACTGCATCTGAAACAAACAAACAAACAAACGAACGTCCATTACCTACTTGTTCAACAATTATAACAAACAACTCATAGTACAAACTGGGAAACTGCTCTTTGATCCACGCAGCACCACTTGGAAAAATGAATGTAACTGTAAAATGTGCATGTCTTCCTCAACTGCTCACTGTTCTTCGGTGACCACAAGTAGTTATCAGTGGCGGCTCGCAGGCAAAATTTTAGGGTAGGCAAAGTGTAACAGTAACAACAACAACAACAACAACAACAACAATAATAATAATAATAATAATAATAATAATAATAATAATAATAATAATAATAATAATAATAATAATAATAATAATAATAATAATAATAATAATAATAATAATAATAATAATAATAATAATAATAATAATAATAATAATAATAATAATAATAATAATAACAACAACAACAACAACAACAACAACAACAACAACAATAATAATAATAATAATAATAATAATAATAATAATAATAATAATAATAATAATAATAATAATAATAATAATAATAATAATAATAATAATAATAATAATAATAATAATAATAATAATAATAATAATAATAATAATAATAATAAACCCGTTTATCCGAAATATAGGGGCGAAGTCATTGCGGATAACGCAAACAATATATTGTTTGGTTGTTTAATAAGAGTAGAGTGAATGAGTGTGACTTACGGACGAATTACCTCCAAAACTAAAATCACGAGTGTAGGCATACTTTTTTCCGGGGGGGGGATTGAAAATTTGCAATTTGCAATCATATAATATCAAATCATTATTTTACTGTCAAAATTTATAGTATTTGTTGCAGATAACCGTATTAATTTGTGGTAAACAAAAATTGTTCTCTACATCAAAATTAAAATAATAGTTTAAAAGTCAGTAACTGACTGCACATTAAGTTCACCAACTTCCAAGGGGGGGGGGGGGCGTGGCCCCCCTTTCCCCCGTTTCGCGACGCCCATGACTAAAATAGATTAAGAAATTGAAAAATTGTCTGTCTGCAGCTTTGTGTTAAATAGCTAAAACACTCCTCTTTTCATTGTCAGTGCGCCGCGAAAGCGGAATTTGTAATAGTTCACTAATTAAGTCGGTCATACTGGTATTACACAGAGATAACGACAGATTCAGATCTCTGAGATCTTCGTTCGTGGAGTATGGCTGTTCGGAAAATGTCGCATAAATTCGGATTTGGGCAGGCAAGTGTTCGGACTGCTGGCAGACGCGTCTACGCATGCTCGGAGTGCATATACAGGCCGAATGTTTCCTTATCCCTGTTCAAGGGCCTCGTACTGAGGAAATGGGGCCGGGCAGGCAGAGGTTAAGCTAGCCTGCTCTCCACTACCCAGGTTCCATGCGTATCATTTCTGCCGCGCGTTTCAAACACGCAGCGCAGTTTTGATGAATCGGAATTGAGATTAAAGGATTTGACCATGCGCTGGTCATTATAACCGAGAAAACTTTTCTTGAACTGCAATTTAGGGGAAAATGACGGTTCAAATGATAAAATGCAGAATCATAGTTAAACATTATTTGTTGATGTATTACGATAGGGTAGGCGGTGCCTACCCTGCCTACCCTGAGGAGCCGCGCCTGGTAGTTATTGTATCCTTTAGTTAACAGTTCGTGTGTAAACTATAGGTCATTGCACAAACATCAACTAATCCCTTCTTTAAACACACAGGCATTAAAACGACTAAGACCATAGGTAGTTATATTGTCAGACGTATTAACAAATAATTAATGTCACATGTCCAAAATTATAATACTTGTCTTAAGAATAACTGTAAACAGCTACCAGCGTAAACATAAACACATAAGCGGTATTACGTCACCATTCGCAGTTCGTCTATATCGGGGATTCAACTACTTGTGTATTAACAACGTGTTTCATTGCGGATAGATACGGTTCGAGCCTTTATACAAGTATCGCTAAGTAAGGTGACCCCCAATTACCTCCACATAAACAGAGAGTGACATTATTCCCCAGTACAGAAAACACACTACTATCTCTCGAATATCTCCATTAGTTACACACAAAGTAAAATGCCTGCAACATGAAAATTAAAATATTCACATATTGTTTAACTTGTACAAGAATTTGGGATTGACTGAGCATTAAGCCTTGCACATTAGGAGTATGTATAAAGTGTGACTTACAGAAGTGTCCCTGAGTGTCTTCTCCACGGTGCCATAGGTACACTCTTCGACGAGACATTGCTCCAGTAGTAAGGGATATTCTCTGTGTATCTGCTTCATTACACCCAACTGTCTCTCTCGTACCGCATCACCCTGCACAAGCTTCTCATACTCCTCTTGTGAACAACCTGTTTATGTTTTGAGTAAAAGGTGCTGAGTTTTACTGGCTTTATCAATTTGGTAGGTACTTATATAGTGATGCACCTAAGGGAAACACAAAGATGGAGATTCGTTTGAAATAAAATATAACTGAGCCGTACAAAGCAAATATACTGACGGGAGGCGGCGAATCGGAGCTGGTATTATTTATTGTCAACATGGAGTGTACTAAGATACTTGGAGTTGGTGCTGCTTCTAACACCTTCACTGTGATGTCGCTCTAGTTCTAGGATATACATGTCCGGAATAATGGGCTGACATATTCAAATAACCAACATTTAACATGGTACACTGTCAATCTTAACTTAAACTGTGAACAAGGACACATTTTGCCTATAACCATAGAAAAATAATAGTTGACTAATTGTCTATGAAACTAAACAAATATACGGGATTAACTAAACGTCCTGTACCATCTGAATACATTTTGAAGCATGTGGCTGATTAACTGGAAACTCAGAATAGTCGGCCATAGGAAATGAAAAAAATATATTAACGAGTTTTTTATTCTTTAGATATAACAGTAACTGAATGCAAGTATCTTATTTTAAATGAAACATCCTATATTTTTTTTACACATTTCTGTCCTTTGTTTTAATCCATGAAAGCACATTAATTTCATTGCCCTTTCTTTATACTAATGGAACATAAATATGTTTATTTCAATTATTCATATTACTTCTAGTTTAACCAGTGACTTCAAGTTTGGTATTTTAAATGATGCACCATACATTTATTTTTTTACTTTTAATGTGAAGTACGGACAATATAAAAACAAATAGATAGAAAATAAGAATAAAAAGTGTGGGCGATATAAAAATGGCCATGCTTCTTCCCATGGTAAGATTGCACTAACAGATTTCTTGGAATGTATCGTGTAGTTTATTGTTTCTCCATAACACACCTAATTCTGCATATGTGCTAGCCCCAAAATGCCAAACAACAAAAATGGAGGTACCACAAACTGAACTATACCGGTGGGCCTCGCCCCGGGTGATGAAACCTATACTTGAATTAATGTAACTTGGTAATTCTGACAGCTCGCTGGACGTGGTGTATGAGTCTGTTTGGTTTAACCTTGAAGTAGACAATAGCCTTCGTGGTCACGCTATGCCCGTACGTTGCTACATCTTGCGTTCGATTGGGGAATGATTGACAACCGACCTACGGATCGGCAACACCCCTGCCAGGAAAGCATCAGTCAGGATTCGCAAGTTATGTCAATTCAAGTCTGATTACGATGGTTCATACCTTTTAAACCACAAGACTCCGTCTCGCTGGTGTGCCCATGACACATGGCGCCCCCGTTTGCAGGAGATGGTACACTGCATGTCCTATGTCTGGTCCGGTGCCCTATCTGTCCACACTCTCCCTCACAGGGGCCCCAGGCACCCCACAAGGACCATCCTCCATCAACAGGACAGTCCGGGTCGTGTATCAGCCCCAGAGAACAGCGCACTCTCTTGATCGCCTCCTTCTCCACGTCGTCTGAACACAACATTTCACTCTCACTGTATTCCCATATTACCTACCATCCTACCTTCAGCAAACCTAGCAAATGTACATGACAAAGATAGAACAACAAGTGTTTGTGCAACAGTGAGTGGAGAAAGTTATGTGAGAACACACATCAGATTTTATAATAGTAAATTTCTGATTTGAGGGAGGTTAGGTTGCTTTACTTTTATTTTTATCTCATTTGTAAAGCCACCTTTAACCTGTTTGGTGAATTACATACATTCAAATGATCGTGCGGGCTGGCAACCCTGCTAGAGATGTCAGAGACTGTCTCCAGAAATTGGTGGTGTTACTGCTCGCTAAACTGTACTGTTTCTTATTGTTGATTTTTAACATTAAAACACACTCACATACATACTTCCAGGCTCTCTGGGGGACAGGGAGTTATTGTGGTTAAAAAACCATTTGCAACTGCAGCCGGGAATAGAACGCGGGACCTCTGCTTTAAGAAGCCAGGACGCTGACCACTGGACCACACATTTACGTTACCTTATTACCAATCAGTGGTTAGCTGAGTTTCCATACTTTGACAACGCTCAGTTAGCGACCTTTTGCTAATTCTTTGCCAACTATTTACTTTCATTCTCAAAATGGCGCTACTTTCTGTTATATAAATAAAGTTATTTAAAAGTCATGGCCAAATCTTGTACTTAAACCTTTCCTTAATTACTCAGGATTATTTTATAACTACTCTGTACATTAACCTACATCTATTATTTTTTGCGCCGATACTGGAATAATACCCCTATGGGTTCCTAAAACTCGACCTTTTAGTAGCTACCTTTAATATTAGTAAGTATGAAAGTGTTATCTAAATGGACATCATAGATGACAATTAATATTGTTTAAATTGTCTGAAATTAGTAACTAAATCACATAGTAGATAGCATATTTTGAGACATTATTCTGTAGCCACGTGGAGTATTTCGTCTGCATATTATGAGCAACAAAGCGCCCGATTCTACTTGTAAACTGTTACACTTACCTCCATCAACAAACAAACTTACGTATAAAATGTATATCACTATTTCATAAAGCATTCTCCACGTTTCGACGTTTCTCTTGTAAAACAATGGCCAATAACAACATACATACGTTTTGTGCGACAGTCCTTTTTTCATAACCTAAATCTTCTATGGCTGGCAAAGCTTGGGACGAAAACACAACTGCCATATAACTTGTACATTCTTACATGAACATTACCCAGGAGAACAAGAGTAAACACACAATGAAATTAATGTTCTTACATCCTGTAACACAACTGTGAGTATGTCAACTGTATCGTAACACATCACAGAGTCAGGAAGGCCTATTTTATACATTTGCTGAAATAAACCCACATTTTTCGTTTCTCTATTAAGTACATATTAGGCAAGGGAGCTATTCAATTCCACACAAAAGTTGCTAACGATATTTCACTGGAGATACACATTTTGAGGTTCCTGAATCCAAAAACTACGAGGGAATTGTACACCTAACCTTAAAGCAGCAAAAGAATTCAACTGTCGACACGAAGATATCTAAATATGTCACGCTCTGAAACACCGACTGAGACATTTCGACAAAAAAAGCTTATTATTTGCATAAGCTAAGCAATACTTCATCTTCACTATCCTGCGCCTATCCGCCACGCCCACTTTCCTATATGAAACAACTGCAAAGCGATACATTGCTTCTAGACTTGGCCAGGCTATGAAGGTGAGCTGCTGGTATTTAGGTTGTGGTTTCTTAAACAAAATAACAGTACCCTTCCTCTTATTATATACACTTGGTTACAGCATTTTAAATTAACGAACAAGGCGAGTGATGTTATGTTATTGAATATTACATCATGCATTCATCTCTTATTCGTCCAATTGTTTTGCTTTTCAAACAATGATACTTTAATTGGTGTCAGCTTTGAGGTTATTTATTGCCCTGTAGGCCTAAAAAAAGAAGACATTGTATTATCTACTCCAAGCTCGTTATTTCTAGTCCTACTTTTTTAAAATAAAGCTTAAACTTTTTAAATGTATTGGCTGGAGATGGTTATTTATTATTATTATTATTATTATTATTATTATTATTATTATTATTATTATTATTATTATTATTATTATTATTATTATTATTATTATTATTATTATTATTATTATTATTATTATTATTATTATTATTATTATTATTATTATTATTATTATTATTATTATTATTATTATTATTATTATTATTATTATTATTTATTACTATTACTATCGAGCGAAGTGACTCCATTGCAATGCATTTGCATTCATGAGCCCCGGATTCAATTCCCGTTAACTGTCCAATTTTGGGAGATTTTTTCTTGTGGTTTTTTTTTCCGTGGTCGAAAGAATGGTTAGCGTATCTGCCTCACGTTCAAGAGGTCGCGAGTTCGAATCTCGCTTAGGGTAAGTTATCCAGGTAAGGTTTTTTCCGAGGTTTTCCCTACCCTGAGAAGACGAATGTCGGGTAACTTAAAGCTCCATGGACCTCGGGCTCATTTGAGCTTCATTTCACCCATTTCATTTCATTCATTCGTCCGATATGACACAATGTTGGAGGACGTTAATTTAAAAAAAAAAAGGTGGTCGAAAGAGAAATGCTGAGGTGGTTTATTATCTACCACGGCTTCCTTTTTCTCATTTGTCTTTCAATTTGTTTCCTTGTTATGTTTCAGGCATGCAAGCGGGACTCGACTCCGCGACCCTCTGAGCGCCAAAGACATAGCCCCAGCGACCGCGGATACGAGGGTCTGCGTGTGCCGGGTTTGAACCCGCGATCTTAGGATCAATACGCCAGTTCTAGTACTAGTGGCTCGTGTTCAAAGCATCACTAGTTATCTAAAAGCACTTCCAATTGATGAAGCTGTAATCAGCGTGCATTTAGTGCAGATATGACGTATGTGCCAATTAATTAATAAAGGCAGGAAACGCTGTCTGGCTGATTGCACAACTTCGGACTTCGGACGTCATTTCAAGGAAGATTTACAAGACGCTAAACGCTTCACTGGACTTTGTGCATTACGTTTTCACAATCACTTCACAGATATCATCATCATTATTATTATCTACTGCTATTCAGTCAGTTGTATCAGTTGAATGTGTAACCGGGAGGTCAGTCCGTCCATTACCCTTGGCTTTTCTGTAGTTCTCCCGGGTCGGTAGGCAATGCTGGGCTGCTGTATCATCCGTCACGATTTCCTTTTCACTCATCTTTTCTGTCTGTTTCTAGGTTTCGTTCTTTTCTATATTGGTATGAAAGATCACTTGATTTTGATCAAAGACCTCTTTATCAGACTTGAGTTTCTTTTATATACTGTAAATATGCGATGTAGGACCACCGGCTTTACTTCCCTTTCGAAATAAACCATGCTTAGGATTTTTACGCTGAAAAACATGGATAACCTACCGCCGGGTTTGAACTCCCAACCTCGGAAACCAGAGTCTCTCTGTCTCTAAGTGTAAATCGACCGAAAGTCGGTTTTCCAGTTACTTACAAAGCTACCGCAATGCTACAGAACGGCCCAACTTTACAAACATGGTATTCCAAGAATATCTCACAAACATTTACAAGAAAATGCGCTCACCCAAAACTACCCTTAACATAACATTTTCTCAAAAATGACTATAGCGACTTTAAGACACCACAGGCTTAAAACATTTCCATGACAAAAGAAATTTATATGTTTAATTTTCTGACAATATTCACCTGTTTATTAAAAACATGGTTTCTTGTAATTATTTAGGAGATCTGACCTGCCCACTGAAAATATTTTGAAGGGCCGCAGTATTTTGACTGTGCAAAGGTAGCATAATCATTAGTCTTTTAATTGAAGGCTGGTTATCTTTATTCTGAATAACCTTTGTATATCTAATAAACTGTAAGAGATACACAAAATATTTATAGAAAATGTACATCTCGTTAAAACACAAAATTTATATTGCATAATCCTTTTTATGCATTAGCCATTTTCGAGGTATTAGTTTGAATTTTCCAATATTTATATTTCTCTCAAAATGGGAATCTTTATTCCTTTTTTCTTTCACATTATTAAAAGAGAATGAAATATTAAACCATCGCATACCGACCACTCTCAAAGTCTACTGTATTCTAATATTCCCCTTGTACCTAAAAGGAAATAAGCAATAAGATAATTTGTGCAAATGTTTATCCGTATTAACATGAAGAAGATACAGTAATAAGAGTTTGTAAACATGGTTAGTACAAGAGTAGAGAAAGTCATGTGAGTGCAATACGTCGGATTTTTTCTTTGAAGCGATTCGGAATTTACAGCAGAAAATGGCACGTTGAGTTAACATTTTTAAATTAGTATATTTCTCCATAAACTTACTAAATGTGTTTATCAAATTAAAGATGAAATGCCAATGAGTATGGTATACAAGAAAACTTAAGATTGTTTCTGTGTTTTGGTGTAAGTATGGTAGCTTTCAAATTCCCAAAGAGGTCCTGGGTTCAATTCTTGACTGGAAGATGTTCAATGTTCTTTAGTTAGGATTATTCCCCTTCCTCCGTAGTCTGTATTTCCGATGTCACAGGCCCAAAACATTGTGCATCGTGAGACATCGACAGTTACTTACAGTTTCTATCCAACGCGATTGAGTTGCATCTCGAAAATAGCCAATCAGCGTGTGTAGCGTAACAATATGGCGGACTGCGCAGGCAAGATGTAGTCAGTTGTGTATATAGGGCTCGTGTGATGGGTATTTTAATAACACGTTCATTTCTTTCTGGAAGATTCATTAACGATGTTTCGTGACAATTAACATAAATTACTCAGGTGGTTATTGCGCAGCTAGGTTTCATAAATAATAAAAAATACAGTTAATAGCATGTTTAAATGTTGTTATGAAGTGAATTCAAATTTCCTGCCTGTCCATCCATACTAAGATTAAAACCATTAGATACAATTATTCCTCATCTCTTGCGTGCTTGTCTCATATTTGTGTTCTGCTGTGTAATTTTGTCTGCAACACGATGTAAAAGGTTCAGAAGTAAATCTTCGTCAATTTATAGAAAATGGTGATAGTTTTCCGGGTGCTCTAACCTCAATTCGTTTTGTATTAGACGCAATATAGCTCGGCCCGTGTCCTGTAAGCATGACAACACCTTTCGTTCATTTGTAATGCATCTTTTCTTCCTGCTGAGACAGACAGACACACTCGTGCAAATGTATCACAAACCTATTCTTAATATAGCAATCGCTAAATTAATATTTGCGTCCATCTTGTTTATTTCTCTCGTTGTACTGGACCAAAATGAATCACAGTGTAACAAACACTGTTTCTTTTGTGTGCAATTTCATTGGATTCAAAAGTTTGGACAAAAACGTTGGACCGTGGGACTCCGGCTTTAGTACGAATGAGTATTAAATGTGTGTGAATTTAATGCTTATAAAGAAAAGCTAATGTAAAGAAAGCCAAAGTTACGCAAATACTAAGAAAGTGAACTTGATTGCCAATGTGCAGTTGTTACAAAGGAAACGCCGCCGATGTGTACATATGTAAATGGAAGACTGTCTTGCGTGTTTTTACCTTCTCGTTCACCGAAGCTCTCCTCGCCTTTCTCTTCAGAATTTCGTATATGTACAGTTTTTAAGTTTGTGTATTACGTGCCCATTAAATAAACAATAAAATGAGAAATGGACACAGCAGAACGATGATAAAATATATGCGAATTATAAAAGTTGTATGCATTAACTTAGCAGGCACACAGCTAAACTCCAGACAGAGTTTTGCCAAGCATTCTCTTTGTCTTTATTGGTATCACTAAGCGTGTTTTTATTTTCTATTACGGATTTGCACTTCTCTATTAAATTCAGTAAAACTGAATTGTCTGTAGGTCATCTTGAGGGCTTATCGTCCATTTTTTTATTATATTTATCGAGGTTGATGCACTCAGGCATAAACATGTTATATTTTCATAATTTAATCTCCCATTAAAGACCGTAAAATAAAAACATTTGTTTGAAATGTGAAAAAATACCAGATTCATAAAATGGTCGTTTAATAAGTGCTCCGAAGCTTCAAAATGCTCTTATATTTAAATTAGAGAAAGGAAAATTTAAATCTTATATTTAACTGCTGAATCGCGACTTCGAAACTCGTGTTCTGTCCTTCTATAAGCATAAACATTTACGGAACTGTTAAATCACACGTGTCTGTAAAGAGATTAGGATAAAAAGAACGAATAATAAGTGTTTAGTTTGGCATGCGACATGGACCTTGTACCTTTTCTAAAGTCTACAGAGGACACAAACTCTACAAATCATTGTACTTTGAACTGAAAGGTTTTTATCAAAATTGCGAGAAGTGTTTCTTTTGCTATGTAAACAACAAGAGACGATAGATAAGCCGTTACTCATTGTCTGAACTTGTATGCAAACACAATGACAAGAACAGACTGAGAGAGTGAGAGAGCGTAGTGCTTATATGCAGGAGATCGTGGGTCGATCTTGTTGATGCATGTGGTATTTCCGGGGTTACACCCCCCCCCCCCTCCTTCACTTCACCTTTCATCTGCTTGTTTGTATGGCACGTGCCATATACTCATCATCTGGATAAGGGTAGTCTCCCATTCTGGGACCCTGCAGCCGGAGTACGACCCGAGTTGTTAGGGATGCTGCCCTCTGCTGTCCTGCAACCCTCTCTATCCATTTACTTCCCCCCTGTCCCCCTTCAGGGGCATGGACACAAACCATCTTCTACAGGTCCAAGTGCTAAGTCCCCACTCTATCCTATCACATAGTGTTGGAATAACCGAAATTGAAATTTATTGACATATTAAGTACATGCGAATTGAAAATATTAACAATAATTCAAGGACAAATTTTATTAGATAAAATACACGTTACCTATAGAAATCAGAGAAAACTACCAAATTTAGGATATAACCAAATTTATGAACGAGCGACGGATGGGAAACGACCGTAGTAAAGAGTGGCAGACGTGTAGATGGGAAAAGAACAAGAGGAAGACCCGCTGGGTCAGCATCCGAAGGATAAAAGGGGAAATGAACAGGATACTATCCTATGCTCCTGAGTGGATCTCTGTCCTTATGTCATAAAAGCAGTCCTTTAAAATACAGATTTTATCTTTACAATCAAGCTGTCTTGTGTCCGCATTGATTCCCTTTTATACTAGTCACTTTCAATATTATCACTTTATATTTCTCACTCACTTTTACATTACTCTTTATTTACTATTTGTATTTTCTTCGTTAATTGATTTATATTTAAATTAACATTTTCCCTTGCCGCATTTTTATTCCCTTTCTTTCCCACTTTGATTAGCGATCAAAGTTTGCTATTATTCTCGCCAATACTCCAGTTACGTCCCTTTCCTCTTACACATCAAAATGCCACGCATGGTTCACTTTGGAATGGAAGTGAAGCAGGTTCTTGTGCAAGCCTTCTGAAATCATTATAACTGCTAAAATAGAGGCAACAAGAGGCTCGCTTCACTTCTTTTATAAACAACATCAACAAAATGGATATTGATTTATACTGCAATAATAGAACATTTCAATAAAACTGGTTTAAGTGTGATCATTTCAATTAAAGTGTTTGTCGACTTGCGCAGCACCTAAGATTTATGAATAACATTCGACAACTGACGGTAGCGCCGTTTCTGTCGCTGCAACGCGGAAGGAAGGAAGGAAGAAATACTGTTACATAAGCCGCACCAACATGTGCCTAGTGAGAAGTACAAGTGAAACATTCCCCTTACCTACACAAGTAAAGTCGATAGTCCCGTTCTTTTACACTGCGTAAATTAAGGATAACCTCTCCCTTTCGGACCTGATACTCCAAACTAACGGAGTACTACTCATTTTAACAGCAGAAAAGCTGTGGCAATAGCTCCAATACCATGCGATATAGCGGTCGGTTCAAAAGGCATCACAAACCTACATAAGACCATAAACGATATGGAACAATGGTGCCACAAACACAAATTCGAAAACAAAACACTTCAAAGACGGGCTATATCTTAGGCTGAAATCCTCGTCAAACTAAGAAAGATATCCATCACAAAACACTTAAAATAGGTACCTGGAAATCAGCACAAATATGTAACAGAGAAAGCAGCACAAGCTATAACGGCTATACACGAAATTAGCTATACTTATTTACACTTGTCTTGAGAATCGCTGTTCGTTGATCTCATAACCTCAATCCCATTTCACCGTAAGGTTTCGTTCCCCTGTTTTCATACCCTCTTCTCCCTCCTTCCTTCACAATAGATAGTAACGTTGCTTGAGAGTTGGCTCTAACTGTTATAATCCCATCCAACGCATATCCTACATCCCGTCCGTCCATTCCGTCAGTCCGTCCAACCAACCACCCGTCCATCTGTCCGTCCGTCCCTCCGTTCATCCGTCCATCCTGTCCGTCCATTCCGTCAGTTCGTCCAACCACCCACCCATCCATCTGTCCATCCCTCCCTCCGTTCATCCGTCTGTCCATTCCGTCAGTCCGTCCAACCACCCACCCATCCATCAGTCCGTCCGTCCCTCCGTACATCCGTTCATCACGTACGTCCATTCCGTCAGTCCGTCCAACCACCCACCCATCCATCTGTCCGTCCGTCCCTCCGTACATCCGTCTATCCCGTCCGTCCATTCCGTCCGTCCAACCACCCACCCATCCATCTGTAGGTCCGTCCCTCCGTACATCCGTCCACTCCGTACGTCCAACCATCTGTCCATCTGTCTGTCCGTCCCTCCGTATATCCGTCTATCCCGTCCGTCCATTCCGTCCGTCCAACCACCCACCCATCCATCAGTCCGTCCGTCCCTCCGTACATCCGTCCATCACGTACGTCCATTCCGTCAGTCCGTCCAACCACCCACCCATCCATCAGTCCGTCCGTCCCTCCGTACATCCGTCCATCACGTACGTCCATTCCGTCAGTCCGTCCAACCACCCACCCATCCATCTGTCCGTCCGTCCCTCCGTACATCCGTCTATTCCGTCAGTCCGTCCAACCACCCACCCATCCATCTGTCCGTCCCTCCGTACATCCGTCTATCCCGTCCGTCCATTCCGTCCGTCCAACCACCCACCCATCCATCTGTAGGTCCGTCCCTCCGTACATCCGTCCACTCCGTACGTCCAACCATCTGTCCATCTGTCTGTCCGTCCCTCCGTATATCCGTCTATCCCGTCCGTCCATTCCGTCCGTCCAACCACCCACCCATCCATCTGTCCGTCCGTCCCTCCGTACATCCGTCCATTCCGTCCGTCCAACCACCCACCCATCCATCTGTCCCTCCGTCACTCCGTACATCCGTCCATTCCGTCCGTCCAACAACCCACCCATCTGTCCGTCCGTCCCTCCGTACATCCGTCCATTCCGTCAGTCCGTCCAACCACCCACCCATCCATCTGTCCGTCCGTCCCTCCGCACATCCGTCTATCCCGTCCGTCCATTCCGTCCGTCCAACCAGCCACCGATCCATCTGTCCGTCCGTACCTCCGTACATCCGTCTATACCGTCCGTCCAACCACCCACCCATCCATCTGTCCGTCCATCCCTCCGCACATCCGTCTATTCCGTCCGTCCATTCCGTCCGTCCAACCACCCACCCATCCATCTGTCCGTCCGTCCGTCCGCACATCCGTCTATTCCGTCCGTCCATTCCGTCCGTCCAACCACCATCCCATCCATCTGTCCGTCCCTCCGTACATCCGTCCATTCTGTCCGTCCAACCACCCACCCATCCATCTGTCCGTCCGTCCCTCCGTACATCCGTCTATTCCGCCCGTCCATTCTGTCCGTTCAACCACTCACCCATCCATCTGTCCGTCCGTCCCTCCGTACATCCTGACCGTCCATTGCGTCAGTCCGTCCAACCACCAATCCATCCATCTGTCCGTCCGTCCCTCCGTATATTCGTCCATCCCGTCCGTCCATTCCGTCAGTCCGTCCAACCAACCACCAATCCATCTGTCCGTCCGTCCCTCCGTACATTCGTCAATCCCGTCCGTCCATTCCGTCAGTCCGTCCAACCACCCACCCATCCATCTGTCCGTCCCTCCGTACATTCGTCCATCCCGTCCGTCCATTCCGTCAGTCCGTCCAACCACCCACCCATCCAAATGTCCGTCCGTCCCTCCGTATATCCCGTCCGCCCATCCAACCATCCACCCCTCCATCTGTCCGTCCCACCGCCCATCCGTACATCCTGACCGTCCATTCCGTCCGTCCAACCACCCACCCATCCATCTGTCCGTCCGTCCCTCCGTCCCTCCGTCTATCCCGTCCGTCCATTGCGCCAGTCCGTACAACCACCCATCCATCCATCTGTCCGTCCGTCCATCCGTACATCCGTCTATCCCGTCCGTCCATTCCGTCCGTCCGCCCAACCACCCATCTTGTCTTATCTGTATTTGTGTGTGTTTGTATTGTGGTATTTGTCTGTCAGTTTGTGTCTTGTCTGTCTGTATGTTTGTGTCTTGTCTGTCTGTATGTTTGTGTCTTGTCTGTCTGTGTGTTTGTGTCTTGTCTGTCTGTGTGTTTGTGTCTTGTCTGTCTGTGTGTTTGTGTCTTGTCTGTCTGTGTGTTTGTGTCTTGTCTATCTGTGTGTTTGTGTCTTGTGAGCCTGTGTGTTTGTGTCTTGTTTGTCTGTGTGTTTGTGTCTTGTCTGTCTGTGTGTTTGTGTCTTGTCTGTCTGTGGTTTTGTGTCTTGTCAGCCTGTATGTTTGTGTCTTGTCTGTCTGTATGTTTGTGTCCTGTCTGTCTGTATGTTTGTGTCTTGTCTGTCTGTGTGTTTGTGTCTTGTCTGTCTGTGTGTTTGTGTCTTGTCTGTCTGTGGTTTTGTGTCTTGTCAGCCTGTATGTTTGTGTCTTGTCTGTCTGTATGTTTGTGTCTTGTCTGTCTGTATGTTTGTGTCTTGTCTGTCTGTATGTTTGTGTCCTGTCTGTCTGTATGTTTGTGTCTTGTCTGGCTGTGTGTTTGTGTCTTGTCAGCCTGTATGTTTGTGTCTTGTCTGTCTGAGGTTTTGTGTCTTGTCAGCCTGTTTGTTTGTGTCCTGTCTGTCTGTATGTTTGTGTCTTGTCTGTCTGAGGTTTTGTGTCTTGTCAGCCTGTCTGTTTGTGTCCTGTCTGTCTGTATGTTTGTGTCTTGTCTGTCTGTATGTTTGTGTCTTGTCAGCCTGTATGTTTGTGTCTTGTCTTTCTGTGTGTTTGTGTCCTGTCTGTCTGTATGTTTGTGTCTTGTCAGCCTGTATGTTTGTGTCTTGTCTGTATGTATGTTTGTGTCTTGTCTGTATGTATGTTTGTGTCTTGTCAGCCTGTATGTTTGTGTCTTGTCTGTATGTATGTTTGTGTCCTGTCTGTCTGTATGTTTGTGTCTTGTCAGCCTGTATGTTTGTGTCTTGTCTGTATGTATGTTTGTGTCCTGTCTGTCTGTATGTTTGTGTCTTGTCAGCCTGTATGTTTGTGTCTTGTCTGTATGTATGTTTGTGTCTTGTCTGTATGTATGTTTGTGTCTTGTCAGTCTGTATGTTTGTGTCTTGTCAGCCTGTATGTTTGTGTCTTGTCTGTATGTATGTTTGTGTCTTGTCTGTATGTATGTTTGTGTCTTGTCAGTCTGTATGTTTGTGTCTTGTCAGCCTGTATGTTTGTGTCTTGTCTGTATGTATGTTTGTGTCTTGTCTGTATGTATGTTTGTGTCTTGTCAGCCTGTATGTTTGTGTCTTGTCTGTATGTATGTTTGTGTCCTGTCTGTCTGTATGTTTGTGTCTTGTCAGCCTGTATGTTTGTGTCTTGTCTGTATGTATGTTTGTGTCCTGTCTGTCTGTATGTTTGTGTCTTGTCAGCCTGTATGTTTGTGTCTTGTCTGTATGTATGTTTGTGTCTTGTCTGTCTGTATGTTTGTGTCTTGTCTGTATGTATGTTTGTGTCCTGTCTGTCTGTATGTTTGTGTCTTGTCAGCCTGTATGTTTGTGTCTTGTCTGTATGTATGTTTGTGTCCTGTCTGTCTGTATGTTTGTGTCTTGTCAGCCTGTATGTTTGTTACTTGTCTGTATGTATGTTTGTGTCTTGTCAGCCTGTATGTTTGTGTCTTGTCTGTCTGTATGTTTGTGTCCTGTCTGTCTGTATGTTTGTGTCTTGTCAGCCTGTATGTTTGTGTCTTGTCTGTCTGTATGTTTGTGTCTTGTCAGCCTGTATGTTTGTGTCTTGTCTGTCTGTGTGTTTGTGTCTTGTCTGCCTGTGTGTTTGTGTCTTGTCTGGCTGTGTGTTTGTGTCTTGTCTGCCTGTGTGTTTGTGTCTTGTCAGCCTGTATGTTTGTGTCTTGTCTGTCTGTATGTTTGTGTCTTGTCAGCCTGTATGTTTGTGTCTTGTCTGTCTGTATGTTTGTGTCTTGTAGCCTGTATGTTTGTGTCTTGTCTGTCTGTATGTTTGTGTCTTGTCAGCCTGTATGTTTGTGTCTTGTCTGTCTGTGTGTTTGTGTCTTGTCTGCCTGTGTGTTTGTGTCTTGTCTGGCTGTGTGTTTGTGTCTTGTCAGCCTGTGTGTTTGTGTCTTGTCTGCCTGTGTGTTTGTGTCTTGTCTGCCTGTGTGTTTGTGTCTTGTCTGGCTGTGTGTTTGTGTCTTGTCTGTCTGTGTGTTTGTGTCTTGTCAGCCTGTGTGTTTGTGTCTTGTCTGTCTGTGTGTTTGTGTCTTGTCTGTCTGTGGTTTTGTGTCTTGTCAGCCTGTATGTTTGTGTCTTGTCTGTCTGTGGTTTTGTGTCTTGTCAGCCTGTATGTTTGTGTCTTGTCTGTCTGTGTGTTTGTGTCTTGTCTGGCTGTGTGTTTGTGTCATTTCGGTCTGTACGTTTGACTTGTGTTACGCTTGTGCGTATATGCGAGTATCTTTTGTGCGTGTGCGTGTTTGTGTGTATGTGACTTATTAATTTTTGATTAAGTCAATATGCCCCATTACATGTTACTATTTTATTTTCTGTTGTCTTATAATATTTAGTTTCATTTACATTGACGAAATAATCACGTTTTGTTAATATATGTTGAATTTGATACTATGAAATATGTTAGTAGATATGAATGAAATATACCTAAGTAACACATTTGTAAATCTAATTTAAGCGTTATTTGTTGAAGATAATTTCAATTGTTTTGAAAGTTTGACGTGCAATCTAGCCTTAAGGTGAAGTAAAGTAAAGCACGAAGTTTTAAAGGAGACGCTGGTAGAAGGAATGGACAGAGACGACCGTGTGAATGTAACACGTCATTGACAGAACTAATCTCTGCTAGTCAAAACAATGATTTCGCAAGTGTAGACATTGAACCTTTGGTTACCGAACCTTGGACAGTTGGGGGTGGGGATATTTGGTCCTACGTCACTTTTTTATATAAATACATAAATACGTAGAAAAGTGGGCGTATTCAATGACGACAGATCCTTCACTTGTTGCTTTTGGTACTCAAAGGAAATCGAGGTGAGTTGTCTCTTATATTCTTCACAACATGCAAATAATAATGTGTTACACTCACATGACTTTCTACTAAATATTCTTACAAACTCTTATTCCTATATCTTTTTCGTGTTAATACAGATAAACATTTGTACAAATTATCTTATTGTTTATCTTATTGTAAGTACAAGGGGAATATGAGAACACAGTAGACTTAAGTAATAGTCAACTGACGATGAGTTTCAAATTCGATTGTCTTTGTATGTCCAATAGGTAAATGAATAAATAACAATCTACCATTTAAGAAAATATATATTTGAAAATTGAAACCAGTATCAATGAATATCTGGGAAATTATTAATTGATATAAATTATGTTTTAAGCAGATATAGTCTTTTATGTAGTAATATTTTGTGTATCTCTTACAGTTTACGAGTTATAGAAAAGTAATTCGGAATAAAGAGAACCTGAGAGAATATTCAGAGAAAATTAAACATACATTTCATTTGTTATGAAAATATATTAAGTATATGGTATTTTGATAAATACGTTTAGAGCCATTTTTCATAAAATCGAAACTTGGAAGAAATGTTCCGTATAAAGAGTAGTTTAGGGGCGAGGAGGTTGGTTGAAATGTTCGTGACATAAAACATACAGAAGCTGAATACCAAGTTTGTGTGCATGTGTGCGCGCGCATCTAGTTGCGGAATACAACTTCACTCAAAGAGAAAGAAGCCTGGTATTGCAGTTTAGCATTTGCCGAGGACGCGACACAAACATTCTCAAGAAATTCTATTCGTTTTCGATATTTTTATAAGAACTGAAATGTGTATATTGAATTTTCTGTGAATATTCTCCGAAGTTCTCTTTATTCTGAATAACTTATGAATAAGTGATAAACTCTATAAAGGATACACAATTTATCTATGTCAGATGCCTTTTTTGGAGGAATGAAACATTTCTCACATATTCCTCCTTATTTGTGCCAATTTGCAATACTTATACTTTTGTCAAATAGCAACTAATTCGTTTTTTATGTCCTGGATATAAAGAGATTGGAATGCCAGAGCTATCACATAGTGACCACATCTTAAAACATTTCAGTTAAGTCTACTTTATTCCCCTTGTACCTATAAGAGAGTTAGTAATAATATAATTTGTACAAATATTTATCTGTATTAATATGAAGCAGGGAGGGGAATGTTTGTACAAGAGTGAGTAGAGAAAGTCATGTGAGTGCAAACTGTAGATTTGTGTTAAAGGGGTGCATAGTGAAAGCAAGAAAAGAAATATGTTACGTGAAAATGAGTATTGTGTTAAAGGAGCGTCTAATGAGTTCTGTTTAGACTTACTCCTAGTTGGGTAGGCAACTTCTCTGACAGGAGCGCCATTCCGTGTTGCAGCTTCTTAAGGAGCCAGTGCTCGCTTACTAACGACACGGATCAAATGTCCACCAGTGGAGGAACCCAGTTGTACGAGTACACTCGTATAAGCTTGTTCTGCCTTATTAGAGGACGTATTCCATTCCAGTTTTTACTGCAAATACATGTTTTGAAAGTACATAAGAAAGCACGTTTAGAAAAGAACCCTTGTGTGGGTGTGTGTGTGTGTGGGTGTGTGTGTGGTGTGTGTGTGTGTGTGTGTGTGTGTGTGTGTGTGTGTGTGTGTGTGGTGTGTGTGTGTGTAAACAGATGTGACGTGGAGGCTTTCAAAAAAGTTACTCTCACCCAAAACGACGTACATTTTAATATTTCTTTACTGCAAATAGTAAACAGGGGAAGTGTTGCACTGCACCCAAAAATTCGACACGAATATTTCAGAAGAAATATGTTTTGACGGTCTTAAACCAAAAAAAAGGAACAACTTTTTCTAGAAAAAGGTCTGCATGTTTGTATCCGTCTCTGAAAAGCATAACTCAAAACAAATTAGTTAAATACCAAACTACATATTTAGTTCCAGCATCTTTCAAGGATGCGACACCAACATTTTGAAGAAAATTTAAGACAGTATTTTGTACAATACTTCTAAAATAATTTTAAATGTAAAACTAGACTCAACAGAAAGCCCCCTAAAACAACTGTTATATATGTATATCATAAAGTAAAAGGAAAAAATGATTGCCAATTTTATGCGATCCTCATAAAAGTAACTGTATCGCCAGTGAAATTAATTGAAATGAATTAATTGCAGTTAGTTTCGAAAGGAATATTAGGTTCTCACAATTGTTGACTGTGCCTAGCCATTTTGTTCTTTAGCGTCGAAGTCATCCACGCTTATAAGTGATTCATGAGAAGGCTGGCAATTTCTGAGTGTTAATAAACTGTTTAAGACCTCCATGAAAGTAATATTGTTATTTCATCAATATAACGTCAGTACTAGTGCTGTGATAATATTATTAGAATCTTTCAGCTCTCCGACTGATGCTAGGTCGTCCTCGTCCCAGACATTCACTCACAAATAATCGTTCCACCCTAAACTACCCTTTACATGGAACATTTTTCGAACATTTTGATTTTCTCACAGCATTTATTAAAATGTCATATGTTTAAGATATTTTCATGACAAATGAAACGTATATTTTGAATATTCTGTGAAGTTGTCTTCAGTCTGAATGACTTTTGTATGATTGATAAACTGTAAGAGATACACAAAATATTACTGCATAAAAAAGTACATTTCGTTAAAACACAGAACTTATTTCTAATGTCTTTTTTGTGGAGTGAACTATTTCTGCGATATTTCAAATTTCTTTTCCCGTATGATAGAAACGGTATGCAAAGATAATGAAATTTTACAGTCATCACATAGCGACCAGCTCTTAAAACATTTGGCTAGCACTTACAGCGTACTGCATTCCCCTTGTACCTACAAGGAAATAAACAATAAGATAATTTATACAAATGTTTATCTTATTAACATGAAGTAGACAGAACAAACATATGTGTTCCACTCACGTGACTTTCTCTACTCTTGTACTAACCATTCTTACAAACTCTTATTCTTATATCTTCACGTTAATACAGAAACATTTGTATAAATTATCTTATAAGTTCTCCAAAACTTACACAATAACAAGGAATCTTTCTGAAATGGTTCACTCTATAAAAAAAATTATTTGGACATAAATTGTATTTTTTCGCGTGATCTACATTTTTGTACAGTAAGATTTAGTCGACCTCTTATTCTTTACGAGTTATTCAAACGTCATCCAGAGTAAACAGGACTACATGGGCTATAGCCAGAAAATTCAAAATGTACATTTCATTTGTCATAAAAATCAAAATCGTTAGAGCCATTTTAGAGAAAATCAGAATTTTCGAAAAATTTCCATGTAGAGGGTGGAGCAATTTTCTTCAAAATCTTCGTGTTGCATCCTTAAATATCACCTTTGGTTTCTAATTATTTTTCGTTTTTGATTTATGCTGTCCACAAAGAGACATATATACACGGACCCTTTTATAAAAATGCTTTTTTGTATTCAGGGGGCCTTAAAGCATATATTTCCGGTGAAATCTCGACATCAAAATTTTGGGTGGAACACAATACTTTATCTACTAAATATACGTAGTAGAGAAAGTAATAAGAGTTTATTCAAATTGTTCTATATCACCCTGATGATGGGAGAGATGTACACTCCCGAAACATCGATGGCTCTTCATCACTACACCTGGCTCGAAGCCCGAGAACAACTTGAATATGTTCGTCGCCAGGAAAGCTTCAAGTCATATTTCAATAAGAGTTTATACGAATAGTCTGTATAATACATAGTTGGAAGAGAAAGTCATATGAGTGTAATTGTTTGTTACAGAATGGAGCTGCTAACTGCACTACTGAGTGTGACACTGTTGTCAATATCACTGATATTTGTGGTAAAGAAAGCGATGAAGAGAGTTCGGTTTGTGCACCTTGTGGATCAGATCCCAGGACCTCCGCCATATCCATTTGTAGGAAATGTTCTGGAGATACTCGTGCCTAGGAACAGTAAGTAAACCTC